>PVIY010015543.1:0-53599 GCA_004026745.1 Myrmecophaga tridactyla | reverse complement strand
TCACCCCGGGGAAAGCTGTTGGAACCCAGGGGCCTGGAGAGAAGACCAGCAGAGACCATCCTGTGCCTTCCACATAAGAAAGAACCTCAGTGGAAAGTTAGCTGCCTTTCCTCTGAAGAACCAACAAAATAAATCCCCTTTTATTAAAAGCCAATCCATCTCTGGTGTGTTGCATTCCGGCAGCTAGCAAACCAGAACAGCCATGAAGAGGGAAGAAGAAAAATTCAGTTTAAAAGTTAGATATTGCAGCATTCATTGTGTTTTTGAGTCAAAGTTTTTGCTCTCAGAGTCCAATTTTGCAAATCATTCTTCAAACCAAAGTGAGAAGGGGAAGAGGGAACTAGTAACTTTGCAGTATAGAGTCTGACATACACTACCTAATCCAGATGATGAAGAGCAACATCAGAAGTCATAAATCATGTTAATAGAATGTCCCCTTTATAGGATGTGATGTAAAGGACACTCTGTAGTCTTCCTCCCAATAAATCATTATCCTATTCTTATCATGAGAAAAATATTAAATCAATTCCAAAAGAAGGGCCTACTGCAAAATACCTGACCAGTACTCAGTACTTTCAAGGTCATCAAACACAAGGTAAGTCAGAGTAACTGCAACAGCCAGGAAGACAAAATGGAATATGGTATCATGGATAGAATCATGGAGCAGGAAAACTAATTTTTACCTAGTTTTAGGGAAAAACTAAAGAACATTGAATAAAGAATTGACTTCAATTAATAACTATATATATATATATACATACATATATAATATTATATATATGCATATATATATATATATATATGGTCTTTCATTGTAACAAATGTACTATATTAGTCAAAGACAAAAAAAAAAGAAAAAAAAAGGTAAGCATGAACCAGGGACCAATGCTTCCTTTCCTCAGCCCTGCAGTTCCAGCTGCCGAAATGGGGACAGCTGCAGGAACACAGCCGATATTCTGAAGTTGGTGGGGGTCAGGGAAGGCAGATGAAACCTCATTCTTACAAAAGTTGGATTTGACATGGAGGTCAGTCTGGGGACCCCTTGAGGGACCAGGATGGACTTCAGCCACCATTTTGACTGTGATGGCATCAGCAGCTTCTAGCCGCCCACCAGCATTCACCAAGACATAAAAAAGTTTACCTTTTTGTTCATCTTCTTTTTTTTAGAGGGGAAGGGCAAGATCCTGAAAGATCCTTAAGGAAACAGTGTGGACAACAGGCTTTGTTTCCACCTCTCTGCAGCACTAGCTTTGAGAGACTGTGCACCTTTTGCATGTGTGGACATTTTGTTTGTTTACTTTCTGTATTTTTCCTTCTTTCTTTTATTTTTTGGTTCTTTTCCTTAGACTTATAGACTTAGGAGTGAAGGGACTAGATTTTCAGCACAACCACAATATAAAACTCATAATGTCCAGTTCTCAACAGAAAAGAAATATTACAAAACATACAAGGTGACAAGAAAGTATATCACAGTCACTAGAAAAATAAAATTTGAAGGTAACTTACTCAGAGGAAGCCCAGTCATTGGAATTACCAATCAAAGGCCTTAAATCAGCTCTCTAAAAGAGGATGAATGAAGTAAAGAAAAACATGGACAAAGAACTAAAGGAAATCAGGAGAGCAATATATGAACAAAATGAGAATGTCAATGAGACAGAAATTATAAAGAGGAACGTTTTCCTTTTTATTATTATAAATGGAATTTTGCAGGTGAAAATCATGATAACTGAAATGAAAAATGAAATAGGGGGAGCAGTTCCATGGGAAATTGCAGCAGGCAGTAGGTGAATCAGTGGAGTAGAGGATAAGACAGTTGAAATTATTCAGTCTGAGGAACAGAAAGAAAAAAAAAGTGAAGAAAAACGAATAGCACTTGGGGAACCTATATGCCAACATTCAAGTATACCGAAAAATGTACCATACTGTCATAAGATGGCAATATCAGAGGAAATAAGATGCAGGATACATATGAGAACTCTCTGTATTATATTTTCAACTTTTCTGTAAATCTGAAATTGTTCTAAAAATTAAAATCTATTTTAAAAAGTCAATAGAATATCTGGGCAACTGCAATGAGATGAATGGTGACCATATTAATGATCAAGAATGACAAATAATAGTTACAAAAAGGACAGAAGGACAAATATACAAAAAATATTAAAATATATGAAACATACAGAACATGACCAGCAGATTTCACATTTATTTATAAGAGACTCTGGGGGGAGATCAGAAAAGATGAACGGTGGAGATAGCAAAGCAAATAATAGTGGATATTTTACTAAATATTAAATTACCAAATAAAATAACAGACTATTGTACTAAATGACCCCGAAAGTAGCATGTGTGAGTGAAAATTGTAATTTCCAAGAAAAAGTTGAATGTCTTACATGCTTACAGAAAGAAAACAATTCAAAGAAATGTAAATCATATTTCAAGAATATTATGATTAATTTTTGAAAGTGAAGGATTCTGAATCTAGATTTAGTTCTAGCTATAGCAATATATTGGATACAGGAATCAAACAGGGGCATCTTAAGCCACATAACTGTGAAAAAATTCAAATGGCTACACACTCATAAAATAAAATTGAAGGAGCTATCCCAACAATATAAAATAACAATAATTAAAAAATAAGCACAGCTGTAAATTTAAAAGGAATAATAAAAAATTTAGAAAGCAACCATTAATTACAAATTATAATTGATAGTGCTTGTGAAATATGCTACAATAGTAAAGTAAAACATTAAGATAAAAGAAATGTAATTTAGAAGTATAAATAACCATGTGGAAAATTGTTGAATGATTTTAACTGTGTTGGAAAGATAACAGAGTTTACCTAGAGGAAAAAAATATTAAGCCAGTATGAAGATGGAGGATTTACATATATATATTTTTTTATAGCTAGGAAATGTATTTTTTAAAAACACAAGGGTGGGCTCATGTAGAGAAAATGTGCGTAAAAGAAAAATGTCAACATTCCAATTTAATATAGTAGTGACAAAGGAAAAAGAAGATAGAATGGTCTAGTAAGAATCAGAAAATAATAGCTAAAGAGACATAGGAAAAATAATGACAAAGAGGAAAAGAAGAATGCAAAATTATATGCCAATAAGAAAAATCTAAAATTTTTAAAAAATGGACATTGGAAAAGAATAGTCAAGACAGAAGTAAGAAGACAAATGCAACTAAAGTATATGAAAAATGCTTTATCCTCACTACTAATGAGGGAAATGAATATTAAACCAACACCAGCATTTGGCAAAAAATAAAAGTAAATAAAGGATTGAAACATTTTCACTCAATGGTTTAAGATAAATGGAAAAAAATGGCACTTCCATGAACTTTTAAAAGGATTGTAAATAGGTATAAAGTTTTCATAAAGCAAGTTGGAAGATTTTATCAAAATTTAAAATATAGTCATCCTTTGTCTCAACAGTTTCCTTTCTAGGGATCTAGTCTGCAGAAATATTCATCCAAGTACACAAAAATATAAAAGGGTACTAAATTAGTTGCAGTGACATCCATAACAAATAGAAACAACTTAGTTTATTAATAGATGAATTATTTTATTTATCTGATTCATCTATAATATGGTACATCATATATCTGTTATAATGAATGTTGTGATAAATGCACTGATCCCCCTCTCTCTCTAAAGTATGGAAGGCATAATAATGTCAAACTAGTTTAAAGCTGTATCTAGTGTTAAATAGCTTTTTAGTACATAGGAAAGGAATTAAAACATCATATAGAACATTGCTTTATGGAAATTTATTTCCACATGTTGACCTAAAAATAAATGTTTGCAGAATAGAATGCTTGAAAGTTAGAGACTATTTCCATGGCTAAGAGAGAATTTTTTAAAAAAATCAATTCTCTCAATGTCCGTATGAAAACTATTATTTTCTTTTCTAATTTAGCCTTTCTTAAGGATGAACTAGATTTTTTTCCTTGGGGGTGATGTTATCTTAATCGATCCTTTCATATTTTTATTTTATTATTATCTTCTACTTCAAAGGAAGAAAATCACTCTTTGAACGTTTCTTTCTTCAAACATGTTATTAAAAGTCAGATAATTTCTTATTTTGAACAAAGGCATTCCTCAGATTATACTCTGTCCTTACATGAGCACACATGTACACACACACACACACACACAACACACACAACACATACCATACTCAAAGTGCTTGCTCTTTGTCTCATTTTCATTTCATTCAAAGAATACAATTTGCAATTAGGGAAATTATAAAAAGCAATAACATTTCTCCTTTTTACAAGTCAGCTTTGCTTTGCTGTACCCTCATGAATTTCATGGAATTTAAGAATGTGAGTTAAAATTCGAAACACCATATTCTTGTCTTTTAGCAAAAATCTCACTAGTGGTGTTTGGAGGCTTGGTTGAATTGACTCGCTGAATTGAGATTGCTAAGCAAAAGTAAGGGGAAAAATATGTCTCAAAGAGGAGATCCTCTGTATTCAATGTTGAACATTTTTTTTCTTTATCTGAAGTATTTAAGGTCTAATGTTCACTCTTGCTTCTACGGATATGAAACTACAGTTTCAAACATTAACTCCCTCTGAATTAAGCTACCTGCAATGTTATATGCTGTTATATATGGCCAGGCTTTAACCACAGCCTGAGGAATTCTAAGGCACAAGCTATGTGAACAGAGTATTACAGATGTGCCCTATAGATAAAACACTCAATCCTAGGGGCTTTTTTTCCTGTACCACCTTGAAAACCAGGTTGTTTTCCTAATTCCAAACTGTTTCTTTATGCAGCAGTTGTAAGTGCTGCCAAATATTCTAAAAATGGTGAGTAATTCATGATTTGTGAGAGACAATTTTTAAAGTAGAAAAACTAAAAGTAAATATTCTTTATTCCCATTTCCCAAGAAGAAAAGTGATTATCAGTTTGACC
The DNA here is from genome assembly GCA_004026745.1 of Myrmecophaga tridactyla. Classification (NCBI taxonomy): domain Eukaryota; kingdom Metazoa; phylum Chordata; class Mammalia; order Pilosa; family Myrmecophagidae; genus Myrmecophaga; species Myrmecophaga tridactyla. Next base: position 48,672 of record PVIY010015543.1, on the reverse strand, counting down.
TAAGAAATCACAAACTCCTTTTATTCACACGTGGAAGGACAGATTGACAGAGGGGGATAATTTTAGATTGACAAAACTTGGTACTCAGAGTTCTGTCACAGCTGAGGGAGGAGATGAGGCAAGAAATTGAAAATGTTGGACTTAAGTGAAAATCAGCAATAGAAAATGTGGAACAGTCCTAGTCACCATCCTGTATCTAGAAAAACAGTCTAAAATATTGAGATTATTAGGGAATTCGAAAGAAAGAAAAAACACCTATCTAGATAAAATGACATTTGGTTGTGGTTACCAATGATAATCTATTCACAGCCCAACATTTCACTTAAATCCAGTGGACAATCTTGCTCACACCCAATGAGTAGCTAATCAATTTTTATTGCTTTGTTCCAAAGTATGAATGAGTTCTAAATTTTACAACACCTGAGGAAAGACTTCATGAAAAAAACAAAACAGATGAAATAAAGAAGTGGAATCTGGAGACAAAAGATAAAGAAGAAAACAAAAATTTCAGCAAAATTATAACCGATATTTTCAAAAACTAACAAGAATATGTCGCACCCATCTTAAAAAGTCAGAAATACTACTTATAAAAGATGAGAGGATTAGAAACAGGATGTGATTTTTTTAGGTGATAGCTAAAATAAATAAAAATTCAATAGAAATGTTGGAAGATAATTTAGAAAATCTCCAGGTAATTAGAGGCAAAACCCAAAAGGGTGGGGGAAAACAGAGGAGAATATACAAATAATAATCCAGCAATCCCGTTATCCAACTAATATGAATTCCAAGAAAAAAAAGAGAAGTAAGAAATAAAATGAAAGAAATTATTTAAAAGATCATACATGAACATTTCCTAGAACTGAAGACATGTGTGTCCAAATTATAGGAGCCATGCATCTGCCCAATACAGTGAATGAGACAAACACACACAAATACGCGGCAGTAGAGAACACTGATGGTGAATCTCCCAATATTCACACCCATGTATATCTATTATCCTCTCCTTCAATTTAGGCTGGCTCTCCACCCAATGGAATATGACTCGGATCATGTTGAATGCCTTACAACAGGGTAGGTCACAAGGAGACCTCTATGTTCTCTTAGGCTACTTCTTCACAGAATCAGTTGCAATGCAATGAAATGTTTCTGGCACATGGAGAAGCCACAGGCAGGCACTGAAGTTGTTGGCCTGAGAGGAGACCCCAAAAGAAAACCAGCGACAACTGCAATCCAGATGAGTCCACCATGTTGGGTGTTCTACTCAGTCCAAATAGACCCACTATATTCAATTCTCTTTTCCCTTGCTTGGTAGATATAGGGGGATACCAATAAGTCCACGTTCTAAGAAGATATCCACCTAAGGAATGGACTATTAGCCTTCCATTCTCTTTGGCCTTATTTAGCCTTTTCGGTCAACTATTCAGCAAGCAATTTTTGGAGCACCCATTTAGTTTCAAGGCAACAAATACAAGCTATCTTACTTCCTTCCCTACGTGGAAAGGAATGAAACATATATAAACACCACATTTGCTTCCCACAGAGCCAAATATCTGGATAACTTCTTACTTCTCTTTGCCGAGATACCTTTTATATATACTCAGGAAAAATGTGGAGCAGGGGAAAGTATGGCTGATATTAAGTCATGGAGGGTGAGTGTGCTTCCACATGTTTTCAACTTCCTTCAAAATATCTGTATTTTTTCTATGGTCTTTTCAGGGGTTATCAGCTATTTAGGATTTGACTTATATGTATCTCACCTCACAAAGATCTGAGCTGGAGGAAATAAAATGTTTCTTTTGTTAAAATGATCTTGGAACTTTGAGCATAATAAGAATTATAATAATGGTCACATGTTTCCCCTCAACTAATGAAAACAAATAAGGACTATTGTCAAAGTGACATATAATTTGCTAAGTTCGGTCATTCACAGCTCATTTAATTTTTGGCTGCTGTCATGGTCAGGTTCACGTGTCATCTTGGCCAAGTGGTGGTACCTGTTTGTCTGGTTGGGCAAGTGCTGTCTATTGCGTTGAGGACATTTCATAGAATTAAATCATGATCATGTCAGCTGCATCCACAGCTGATTCCATTTGTAATCAGCCAAGGGGAGCGTATTCTACAATGAGTGATGCTTAATCTAATCACTGGAAGCCTTTTAAGGAGGATTCAGAAGAGATGAGCTCTCTTCCTGCTTTGGCCAGCGAGCCTCTCCTGTGGAGTTTGTCCAGACCCTCCATCAGAATCATCAGCTTCACAGCCTGCCCTGAGGATTTTGGACTCTATGTTTCTATGGTTATGTGAGACACTTTTATAAATTTTGTATTTGCGAGTGTTTCATGTCGATTCTGTTTCTCTAGAGAACCCTAACTAATACAGCTACTAACTATGATTTGGAGAAATGTTGGCCTTTGGAAACAGCACCTGTGACAATGTCCTATACCTGACTGTGTCTTTTTTCCTTTTGCTGCCAAATGAAGATGTTCAATAAGTAGCTTTGAAAATGTACAGTGCTGGAGAGAAATGGAGAGACTTCTGCCTTAGCTCTCTGAAGCAGTCAAAGACACAGGACAATTAAAGGATTTGTGATGAAGATACATAGGAGGGGGAAGCCAGGCAGAGAACAATGATAGGCTTCCATGTCTAGAGTCTAACTTGATTTTGAAGCAGAGAAAACTCTTTCTGTGATCCATCCTTCGGATTTGACTCTTATCATGAGGGACCTATAAAAAATGTAATGAATATGCATGTATTTTCTTTTAATTAAAAGTTGTCAAAAAGTGCTGGAATGTGAATTTTGTTCAGTGTGTCATAATTTCTAAAATGTGCCTTATTAGGACTAAATGAAGTAGGAGATGCCAAAACAGTGAATGGAATCCTTGGGGTATTAGGAAAGTACATGAGCAATTCTTACATTGGGAAGTGGGGTTGAGTTAATGGATCCAAGTTCAAGAAGAGAAAGGAAAATCTAGGTTTTAAAATAGATGTGGAGAATATATCTGATATTCTCTTTAAAAGTAGGAAACCTGCAGCTAGATTTTTAAATTGGAGTATGGGCATGGATTTATTCTACTCAAATCCAATATAGCAGTAAGCAAATTAGACAAAATGAGAGATTTCTGACTCTTAAAGCAGACACATAGGAAGAAAAAACTGGATTGTGGCAAGAACCAAGAATGGACTTAAAATAAAAAATATCATGGGATTGATAACAGACACTTTTAGATGAATTTAGCATAGGCATTCCTTTATTTTTTCATTCATTGATTCACTCTATGAACATTAATTGGAGAAATTACATGTGACGATTTTGTGTCAACCAGTTATGGAAGCTGAGGAACCACTAATACGTTTAAAAAATTCTGCTTAATTGGTTAAACGTTGGTTTCATTTTTATATATGCTTATATACTTATAGTATATATCATGATAAATTTATCATCTCATGATGATTAACATAATTTTCTTAACTCAAGTAGACTGACCTAAGTATAATACTGTAAATACCTTATTTTCATTTAAGAGTGAATGTGAAATAAAATGGAGATAAGATAAGCTACACTTGCTATGTGGATTATCTGTTCTCATAATAATTCAGTTCAGCAAAAATTTATTGAATAATCACAATTTCCAGAACTGTACTAGGCTAGATACTATAGATTGTTTTTTAAGTAACTATGGTCTCTGCCCTCAAAGAACTTTGTAACATGAGAAAAAAATACAGACGTAGAAGATTTTGATCTACTATAAAATGCATAATACAATTATACAGAAATGCCCAGAATGCAAAACTGTGAGGTGGGTCAAAGTAATATTGTTATACCATTTTATGGAAGATGAAAGTGAAGTTGAAGCTACCAAATACACAGAATGATACAGAAAATGAATGAGTGTATGGCAAAGACAAGACAGGAAGCTGATAACACATGTTCATTTTCCTCAGTGGAGTAGGAACCTGACTTTCCTTGGGAAGTCTTATTATGAACTTTAAATGAGCCTGAGGAAGTGATAGAAATCAAGTATCCTGAGCTACAAATTTTGCCCTCATTCCTTTGAGCACAGCTCCTTTCTACTCTTCTACTTCTGCATACTAGAGCCGTGAGTCCATATTTCTTACAACATATACGTTTTCTTACCCTTCGGGTTTAGTGCAAGCTGCTGGAATGAGATATACCAGAACTGCAACAGCTTTTAAAAAGATGAATTTACTAAATTTATAAAGGGGGATTTAAAGTAAGTTACAAGTTTATTAAAGTAAGTTACAAGTTTATAGTTCCAAGCCTACAGAAATGTCCAAACTAAGACACCCAGGGAAAGATACCTTAATTTAAGGAAGGTCAATGGGTCAGGAACACCTCTGTCAGCTGGGTAGTCATGTGGCTGGCATCTGCAGGTCCCTTGCTCCCGGACTCCATTGCTTTCAGCGTCTGTTTCTGTGGGGGTTCCTCACTTTATTTCTCCAGGGCTGGCTTTCATCTCTTAGCTTCCCTTGGCTTACCCCAGATTCTGGGTTGCTTAACAACTCATGCAACATCTGCTGGGGATCCAAGCATCTCCAAACATCTGTATCTCTGTTCTCCAAGTGTTGGCATCTTTGTCAGTTCTACTCTGAAGTTTCTTTTGGTTCTATCATTTCTGACTCTTTCCAAAATATGTCCTCTTTTAAAGGATTCCAGTAAACTAAACAAGATGCATCTGAAACTGGTGGACTCACATCTCTAATCAAAAATGTCACACTCAGAAGTAGGTGTGATTATCTAATCAAGATAATCTAATCAAGATTTTCAGCCTACAGTGTTGAATCAGGATTAAAAGGGAACAGCAGCCCTCACAAGTTTCGATCAGGATTAAAATATGGCTTTTCTGGGGTACATAATACTTTCAAACAGGCACATGGCCAGTTACAGAAATGAGGATTGTAGTTGTATGAATATTTCCTCCCTGTTTTGTTATATTTGCATTTGTGCATAAGCAAATATCATGTTTCCTCTTATCATATGACATAAGGTGAACTGTTCATGTTATAGTATTTAAGTCATGGGATATGAAGTTTAGAGTGAATGTTATCTTAGGACTTGCACCCTATTCTGGAGAGATGCAGTGCAGTTCTGGTTGTACACAGGACAACATAGGCAAAACATATGTCTGTTCTTGTGCTCTATTTGGAAATTAAGTGTGTTTCAAGGTGATTTGTATAGCTGTCAAGTTAACAAGGGGTGAACTGTGAAGATTAGGTTCTGGTGTCAACTTGGTTAAGTGATGATGCCCAGTTGTCTGGTCAGGCAAGCACTGGCCTGAATATTGCTGCAAGGGTTTTATTTCATGACTGGTTGATAAACCAGAAGGCGGGTGTATTAAGTCATCAATCAGTTGATTGCATACAAGTGCAGTCAATTGGACATGCTTAACCCCCATAAGATAATCCAATCAGTTGAAGACTTTTAAGGAAGAAGAGAGACTTTTTCACTGCTTCTGCAGCCAGCAAGCCTCTCTTGTGGAGTTCATCCATACCCTTCATTGGAGCTGTCAGTTTCACAGCTTACCCTATGGATTGTGGACTCTCCCATTCCTGTGGTTGTGTGTGACACTTTTATAAATCTCATATTTACAATTATTTCCTGTTGGTTCTATTTCTCTAGAGAACCCTAATTAATACACCCTTCTTTAACAAGTTTCATCAAATGGAGCAATAAAATACAAATGCAGGGAGCACCTCTGTTCATCATTCAATTATACTCAAATCTGGTCCAAACTTTTCCACTTAGATCCAATACATACTGCTCGATTGGAAGTTTCTCCCATTTACTCACACTTGTCGCTTCCTAATACCCCATGCGTATCTAGTAATTAAGTGAATATTCATGCCACACATATATATTGAGTATTTACCCTTAGCAGACATCAGAAATTCACAGAACACATATTTTAGTTGGTTTGTAAAGCATCCCAATCTAGATCATTTTTTCTATTTCAGAGAGACTTAAATGCTAATGTAATGCTTTTTTATAAACAAGTGACATTTAATTCTAGTTATTGTATGCATAGTTACTAATATATGCCTATATATTTGCAAAATGCTTTTTAATGATAGATGTTTATACATCTCATACTTATGACATATAGCAAATTTACTTAAAGTTATTAGATTAAAAGTTCAAGTTCACACTAGCCACTTGCATAGAAAAGTTAAATGATGAGCAAAACATAATTTTATTTTCAAGATACATAATTCTGAATTCCTCCATATCAAAACATGCTTTTTATTAATTTCACAAGAGTTAAGTGATGGGTAAGTGTCAAGCAAAATAGAAGTCTAAAATCCATTATTCTTTGAAGTAAAATATTAGCACGTTTGGAGAACTGATGAAAAAAATTTGTAATTAACATAGGTGTATCATACAGGACTACATTAGAAGAATTTAAAGAGCTCAGAAACAAATTTTAAAAGTAAACATAGCCCATAGGTTTACAAACTGTGTAAGCCTCCATGTTCTTGCCTTCTCTTCTCCTCAACCAGTGAAAAGCCTGAGTCAGTGTTCTAGTTTGCTAGCTGCCGGAATGCAATATACCAGAAATGGAATGGCTTTTAACAGGGGGGATTTAATGAGTTGCTAGTTTACAGTTCTAAGGCTGAGAAAATGTCCCAATTAAAACAAGTCTATAGAAGTGACCAATCAAAGGCATCCAGGGAAAGATACCTTGGTTCATGAAGGCCGATAAAGTTCAGGGTTTCTCTCTCAAGTGAGAAGGCACATGGTGGACACAGTCAGGGCTTCTCTCTCGGCTGGAAGGGCACATGGCGAAGATGCATCATCTGCTAGCTTACTCTCCTGGCTTCCTGTTTCATGAAGCTCCCCGGGAGGCGTTTTCCTTCTTCATCTCCAAAGGTTGCTGGCTCATAGACTCTGCTTCGTAGTGTCACTCTCTCTGAGTCTCTGAATCTCCAAAATATTTCCTCTTTTATAGGACTCCAATAAACCAATCAAGACCCACCCAAATGGGTAGAGACATGTCGTCACCTAATCCAATTTAACAACCACTCTTGACTAAATCACATCATTCAGCGAGATGATCTCATCACAGCTTCAAATATACAGTATTGAGTAGAGTATTCTACCCTCATGAAACGGAATTCATATTAAAACATGGCTTTTCTTAGGGGGCACACTTCTGTTCAAACCAGCACAGTCAGTGACATTCAAATAACAAAGATGCATAGTCCAGAGCTTAGTGAAGTTATATATAGTTTATGCGAATGATTAGACACATGTATACTAATCGATGACAGAGTACTGAAACAAACTTAAAGCTGCCAACATGTCTAAGGGAAAAAATCAGGGGCAGGAATGAAAGACCAATCAAAGGATAGGTATTTGGGTAGAAATTAAGAATAATTACTGGTGATTCCTTCCAATTATAATCAACATTTTAGTCTATTAATTTCAACACTGGTGGTGTCTGAAGAAATGATAATAATTATATGTATCTTCAATAAATTTTGTTTTGGCTTGTTAAAGTATGCACTGCATGTCTTCATTCAATTTGTGCTAGACTTGACCATATATGGTACGTGTGTGTATATATAAATATATATATGGCTTACATACATGACATAAGTATGAAATCAAATATTGGAAATATTTGGCATAGACTGTTTCCTCCAAAGTGCAGCTAGTGACTTTTGGAGTGACCACATAACATGGAAATTAACAATACTGTTACATCTCTAGTATCTGTTAAGCCCTTTCCAAAATATATCTTATTTGCATACTTTCAAATTTATATTTCCTCTAATCAATTCCAGAAATCTGTTGTAACCTTCACTTATTTGTATTTAGGTCTGTATGTGTGTTTGTGTATATTGTGTATAAAACACATTTCAAAAATACTTGTTGAAATTTGTGATGATTTGAAGTCTTCATATATCGTAAAAAAGACCATGTTCTTTTATTCCATTCCTGTGGGTGTAGACCTCTTTTAAGTGGGACCTTTTAATTAGGTTATTTCAGTTGAGGCCTGCCCCAGGGTGGGTCTTAATCCTCTCTCTGGAGACCTTTATTAGAGGGTAAAGGAGACAGAAAAGCTAAGATAGCCAGAGAAGCTGAGAGACGAGGACATGCACAGAAGGTGAGAGAGGCAGCCACTGGAGCCAGAAACTGAAGGCAATGAAACTGGAGAGAAGGACCAATCCATTTCACAATATTTCTTCCTATGTGACACAAGTGTCCTGGGAGGTCAGCAGCCTTTCTTCGGAGAGGAGATATCACCCTTTGAGGCCTTAATTTGGACATTTTTATGGTCTTAGAACTCTAAATATATAAGCTAATAAATCCCCATTGTTAAAAGCCAATCCATCTTGGTATATTGCATTTAGTCAGCTTTACCAAACCAAAACAAAATTTATTGAAATACATACAATATAATAAGACAAAATAAATTATATAAATGAAAACATAGAACATAAAATTAGGGGCCTTTGGTTAATTTATTTCTTCCGCAATTTTACAAACACCTAAGCCTCTTCATGTGTTTATTTATTTTTTATTATTACTGCAGCTTCATTAATGTTATCAAGCTTTAAATATAAATAGGTTGTGATGCTTTTATCTTTGAACAAAAATATTTTGAAAGAATTGCTGCCAACTACATAAGATGACATAGTATCTTATCAAATGTTGCCTTAAAATCTCTTACCTTATTTATTTGTGTCATATTTGGTTTTCCTTTCTTTTTGTGTTGATCTATCCCTCTGTTCCCTGAGGCCCTTTGTTGAAAGACTTGATTAAAGAACTTGGTAACTCCACTAAATAACAAACGATGATGAAAATATTTGGTTTCTCTGGAAATGAAAATGAATCTAATTTCATTTTTAGATTCATTAATTTTATTTTGAAACTAAATTCATTGTTACTGAATCTGAAACATATTTAAAACAAATGATCCCCTTATACTTTCTTCTGAAGCACCTGGTAATCAAAGTCCAATATCCAAGAAATATATTGATGACCTTTCTCTCCGGGATTTAGGTCTGGACTAACTCTTATTGATGCAGGATGGATGAATGCTCCAAGCCTCTATTAACTTCAGAGTGAGCTCAGTGTAGCATAGAGAGTGAAAACAAAACTATTTAGATAATCCCACCTACCACAATTTCCAGGCTCTGACACTGGATTTAAGAACACTTGAACATCAAATCCTAAATAATAGACCTCAGCAAACAGCAGTGGGAAAACTCCTGAATACTCATTTGATTAAAAAATAAAAACAAAAAACAGCCGTGGTGCTAAAATACATGCTAGAGAATATGTTCTCTCTGGGGAAAGTGAGAAAAAATAATTTCAAAAAAAATATGAAGACATCTTTGCCTCATATCTTCTTGAGAGTCCGTTATTGCTTCTGTAGAACATGATTAAGAGCTTTAGTCAGCATTATGATGGATTAGCTTAATTCAGACAAGTCTTTTTCCCCAAAGAGATCACTCTTTGAGAAGTTATATAAACTCATATTTAAGTCAATGGAAAGGCAAATTTTTCATACTGGAGTTATTTGCTCTTGGAATTAGGTACTTACTTGCAATCAGAGATTTCTGAAGCATCAAATCTTAGTGGGAGTTAAATACGGTTTATTGTCCTGTCAGGGACTGGGAACTTGCAGTAAAATATAAGCTTCTAGAGTCTGTTATTCATTGAGAGTTTGGGGAACTGTTAATTGGATAGAAACTAGTATTATCATAACTCAGAAGCAAAAGTGGAACTCAACAATTATAGGTGTGCATACTTCAAAGAAGAATGCACAGAATTTGAAAAAACAAGAGGTAACATGTCATACAATCAGGTCTATGAATAAATGTAAGCCTGTTCCCTGTCATATAGACCTTATAATCTTCTTAAGGAGATAATATGCAAAATAGAGTAATAAGTAATGGAAAAATAACTGATTTCTGTACTATAGAATACAGATTAAAAGTTCAGCAAAACAAGAAATTAAAGATCTTATAGATTCAAATATAGGGGAAAAGTCTTAAGACATCATTAAGGCCCCAAGATGGAACTTAAAAGATAAATAGGATTTTAATAGGTCTGAAAGAATAAAGAGAACAGATTCAAGGAAGTACAAGATCAATAGCAACAAGGTAGAGAGAGCAAGGTACATGAAGGAACTGTTAATTCAGAGAAATGATATGTGAACTTCAACAGCTGGGTTTCTGTTTTGAAAAATCTTGAGAGCTAGCTAAGCATGCAATCTAAATTCCTGGGCAGTGAAGAATCCATTTACACTTTTGAGAAGAAAATGATGTTTAAAAATATTATATATGCACATATATGTATAGTACATGTATATATATATTTATATATACTTGTGTGTATAAATATATATAGTGTGTGTATATATAATTACATCAGAAGGATGGAAGGAAGGAAGAGAGGGAGAGTGGGAGGGAGGAAAACATTTTTTGGAGCAGATCAACACATGCTAGCTTAGAAGAGGCTAAGACACAGAGATAATTTTAAAAGCTCCTGAAATCAGCTAAGAGGTGGTGAGTCTAGTATACCAGTGATGAGACCTCTGCAAGCAGAATTTTAGGCCACTCTTTTTGAATGAATATAGTATGTGAAGGAGAAGGTGAGAGAAAAAAATGTCAGTTTTGATTCCATGTTTACTTTTACATTTTTCACTAGATGCATAAATAATAAACTTGCATACTACTGACAAAAAGCTCATTTGAAGAGGAATATGATGATTTTTTTTTCATATTGTGGCAGTCTGGCATACATTCATTAATGCCCATAGTATAGATAGCCTCACACTTAGACTGAGGAATGTATAGAAACAAAGATAAATTTCAATTTTTTGGAGTTTAGCCAAAGGAACTTTGCAATTTTTAAAAGCTTTTGCAACATTCACATACTTCGCTTTATACTTTGAAACAATGTTACACTCACAATGAAGTTGAAAAATAGTATAGAGAATTCTCTGCTAACTTTTATCCTACCTAATCAGAGCATAATTATCAAAAATAGTAAATTGACATTACTGTAATATTATTAACTAAAATATTGATCTTATTTGTATTTTTCCACTTTTTACATATACTCATTTTTCATGGTGTTTAATTTCATGAATTTTATTACATGCATAGTTTTGTGTAACCACCACCACAATCAGAATACAGAGCTATTCTGCCCCTAAAATACTTCCTTTGTGTTAACTCTTTATACCCCAACTCTAATCCCTAGCAACAACTGATTTGTGCCTATCATGAAGAAGTCTTCTGATGCTTTTAATTTTTATAAAATCTCCTTTATTTACCTTTTTTTTCTTTTGTTGCATTTGGTATAAACTCTAAGAAACTATTGCCTAACAGAAGATCCTCTGGATACTTCCCTGTTTTCTTCCAGGAGTTTTATAATTTGGTTCTTCTATTTAAGTATTTGATCAATTTTGAGTTAGTTTTTGAATATATTGTGAGGTAGGAACCTATCTTCATTCTTTTGCACATGGATATCCAGTTATCTCCATACCAGTTTTTAGACTATTTTTTTCTCCATTGAGTGGACATGGCACAATGGTCAAAAATCAATTGGCCATAAATGTGAGGGTTTATTTCTGAACTCTCAATTTGATTCCATTGATTTTGTATGTGCACCCTTGTGTCAGTAACTTGCTATTTTGATTACTGTAGCTTTGCAATAAGTTTTAAAATTTAGAAGTGTCAGTCTGCCAAATTCATTTATTTCCAAGGTGGTTTTGGTTATTTGAAGCCCCTTACCCTTCCATACAAATTTGATTATTTACTTTTCCACTTTTGAAAAGAAGGCTGATGGGCTATTGATTAGGATTGTAGCAAATCCCTAAATCACTTTGGACTGACATCTTTACAATACTTAGCCTTACAATCCATGAACATAGAATGTATTTCTATAAATTTAGGTGTTTTTTTAATTTCTTCTAGAAAAGTTTTGTAGTTTTTTATGTGCTATGTAAATGGAATAGTTTATCTTGTTTCTTCTTCTGATTTTTCATCACTAGTACATAAAAACATTACTTACTTTTGCATGTTAACGTGTGTACCCCATCACATTGCTGAATTTTTTTTTTTAGCTCTAATAGCTTTCCTGTGGATTTGGGGGAATTTTCTATATTTAGATCATGTCATTCGTGATAGAAAAATTTTTCCTTCTTCCTTTCCATTCTGAATGTCATCTACTGCTTTTCCTTGCCTAATTGCTCTGGCTAGGGACTTATAGTATAACATTTAATAACAGTAATAATAATGAACATATAATTACTTACATGATTACCTTTACTGGAAGTCTTTGCTTCTTTATGCCATTTCAACCCATTATCTGATGTCTTTTACTTTCAGTCTGAAGACTTTCCTTTAGCATTGCCTGTAGGACAGGTTTAGTGGTCACAACATCCCTCAGCTGTTGTCTACCTGGAAATGTTATAATCTCTCCTTAATTTTTAACAGTCTCACCAGATATAAAATTATTGATAAGCTATTGTTTTCTTTCAACACTTTATAAATTCCATCCCACTGTTTTGTTGCTTCCATGTTTTTTTTTTTGATGGAAAATGAGCGCTTACTCTTATTGGAACTCTTTTCTAGATAACACATTGCTTTTCTCTTGCAGTGAGCTCTTTCATTGTCTTTGGCATTGGACATTTTGACAACTATGTGTCCTGGCATGGCATTCTTTGAATTTATACTGTTAGGGATTAGTTGTGGTTCTTGAATATGTATACTCATTTAACAAATTTGGAAAGTTTTCTGCCATTATTTCTTTGAATATTTCTCCTGCTCCTTTCTTCCTTTATTCACCCTATTGGACTCCCATAATGTGTACATTGATATGCTTAATGGATCACACAGATCTCACAGATTCTATTTACTTTTTTTTTTTTTAATTTGCATATGGGCAGGAGCACCAGGGATCGAACTCTAGACCTCCAGCACAGCAGGTTGGAGCCCTGCCCTCTGAGCCACGGCAGCCGCCCTTACTTTTTTTTTTTTTTTAATGTTCCTCAGCCTAATTATTTCAATTGTCTTCTCTTCAGGTTCACTAATTTGTTCTTCTGCCAGTTCCAATCTGTTGCTGAAACACTCTAGGGAATTTTTCATTTTAAATACTATGGTTTTCAATTCTAGTATTTCATTTGGTTCCTTTTTCAATTCCCGTCTCTTTATTTAGTTTCTCCTATTGTCTATATACTGTTTTTTCTGCTCTCCTTTAGTATTTTCCCTAATCTCCTTGACCATATTAAGGATCATTTTTTAAATAAGTCTTTGTCCATAATGTCAAAACCTAGTGTTCTTCATTGCTGATTTCTGGAATTTTATCTTGCTACTTTGGAAGGATGATAATTTCCTGTTACTTTGCTTGTCTTACACTCTTTCATTGCACACTATGCATTTTGATATTTTGTGTGTTATCTCTAGGATTTAGTCCCTGAGATGTCTATTACTTAAGTTTGTATCCAACTAGTTATTTGGCAAAGATTTCTTTGAGTGCCGGGAATAAACAAAAATAAACATACCAGTGGGAAAACAAAAAGAAAAACAAAATGCTTGTGCAAACATACCAGTGCAAAACAAAACAAACAAACAAAAAACACATCTTTTACCTTTCAGCAAACCAATCTCTGCAAATTGGCTCTTTGTGGCTAAGTCACCTCTTTAGGACTCAACTCTCTTATCAAAAACATCAGCTAAAACTTCTCAATCTTTCCCAACACTGCTTTTTATCCTGGGCTTGTGCTTTCTCATAGCCTTGAGAAGTTCTTTATTTACAGTAATTCAAATGCCCCCCTCCACTTTCTATGACATAGGCTTTCTTTCCTCCAGGGTGTTCTACTATATGACATAAAGTAGGTAATCTTTTGCTCCAGGCCACTTTGACTTGTTTCTTACTCTGTTTTACCTGTAGGAAACTGCTTCTGCCTATACGACAAGTTCTGAAAGTGCATGATGGCCTGCATCCATCCATCTTTTGGCAATTGTGAATAATGCTACTATGAACATCGATGTTCAAATATCTGAGTCTCTCTTTCAATTCTTTTGTGCATATACCTAGTAGTGAGGTTGCCAAGTCATATGGTAGTTCTATACTTAGCTGTCTAGGGAACTGCCAAACTGTCTAACACAGCAGCTGCAACATTTTACATTGCTGCCAGCAATGAGTGAGCATTCCTATTTCTCTGCATCCTCTCCAACACTTCAATATTGCTTTGTTTTGTTTTGTTTTAAATAGTAGTCATTCTAGTGGGTGTGAAATTGCATCCTATTGTCGTTTTGATTTGCATATCCCTAATGCTAATAATGTTAAGCATCTTTTCATGTGCTTTATAGCAATTTGTATATTCTCTTTGGAGAAACGTCTATTCAATCTTTTGCTTATTTTCTAATTGGGCTGTTCATTTTTTATTGTTGAGTTATGGGATTTCTTTGTATATCCTGGATATTAAACCTTTTCTGGATATGTGATTTCCAAATATTTTCTCCTGCTGTGTAAGTTGCCTTCACTCTCATGATAAAGTTCTTTGATATGCAAAAGTTTTTTTTTTTAATTTTGATGAAGTACCAATTATCTATTTTTCACTTTAGTTGCTTGCATTTTGGGTGTGTAAAGTCAAAGAAAAACATTGCCTAACATGAGATCCTGAAGATACTTTTGTACATTTTTTCTAGGAGTTTCAAAATCTTGCTTCTTATATTTAGATCTTTGATCCATTTTGAGTTAATTTTTGTATATGGTGGGAGATAGAGTACCTCCTTCATACTTTTACATATGGATGCCCAATTCTTCAAGCAACATTTATTGAAGAGTCTATTCTTTCCCAATTGAGTGTACTTGGCAGGTTTGTCAAAAATCAATCGGTCATATATGTGCAGGTCTATTTCAGAACCCTCAATTTGATTCCATTAGTCAATATATCTATCCTTGTGCCAGAACCAAGAGTATTTTGTTTTAAATTGAAGACTTTTGAATGTATGATCAAATTTCTGGTGGTCCTCTTAAATGTCACCTCACTGTACTTACATTCTGTAAAATTAACATTATTACTTGTAAATCAATTTGTATGGCTTCAACCATTGCATAAAATGTTGGACTTTGTGATTAATCCTATTTTATTTTTTACTATGTGACACAAACAAGGAGTAAAATTGTTTTCCTCCATTCAAGCGTAGTTTGTTCATAAAGCAAGAAATTTAAATGCGAACTGTAACTTCTAAGGACACATTTCCATCCTCATACAGAAAATGACACAGAAATTCCAAAATTGCATTACTTTTAGGAGGGCTTGCATCTTCTACAATATCCCCATCCAGTGATACCAATCACCAATCATGTGCATTCCCTGTGAAAGGCAGTATTCCCCAGGAGTTTTGTGACTTACCACATTTGTGTTGACATGCTCTCTCAAAGATAATATCATATCACAGTGTTGTCTCTGTTTTAGTATTACCTGCCAGGCAGAATTATCTTTCCTTGACAGCAATTTGGCTTTTGGAATTTCAGAGTTCTGCTTGAAAAAATCCTTTCATCTGTCATCAGACCCCTATTGTTCCTTTAATTAGATTTTTCTTAGGTTTGAACAAATTTTTAGCTTAATTCTCATGAAAACTTTCAAATGAGCCCCTTTATTTTCTGCCATCCCTTCCTGCTAGCTTCATCAAAGTTGTATAGTGGTGTCCAGGTTGCTTTGTCTGTCAGCAAGATAGTATATGGGTATTTATTTAAGGAATTGTCATTTTATGACATTTCTCACTATAATGGTTGCATTACATGAGGCATTTCCTTGGCCCCATGTATTAGGCAGGGTTCTCCAGAGGAATAGAACCAACAGGAGATATATGATATAAATTATGTAAATATTATAAAATTTATTATAGGAATCAGTTTATGTGGGAATTGGAAAATCCCATAGGACAGATTTGTTGGCAGAATTAGAAATTTTTCTTTCTGACTATTGAAATAATCAGTTCTCCCTTTAAGCCCTTCAAATGATGAGATTTCTCTCATTGCTGAAGGCAGTCTCCTTTGTTGATTGTTGATGTAGTCAGTCATAATTTCAACTGACTAATTAATTATTTAAATCTACAAAATATTCTCAAAGTAACAATCAGGCCAGTGTTTGCTTGACCTAACAAGTGGACAATATAACCAAGCCAAGTTGATACAGGAACTTAACCATCACACCTCTTCTCTGGGCCTCCTATAACAAAAAATAAAAAGAAAGAAAGTTTAACTTGAAAAGAACTTGTATTTATCATCTCCAAAAAGAGAAATGGTATGGATTGTCATGGAAATGTAACTTGCATCAATTGAGAAATAGTCAGGTGATAAAGAAAACTCTATTGGTTTCCAGAAAAACAGACAGAATACATCTGTATGCCATACCTCAAAGATTTTACTTTTATAAGACAAATGAGATAAGACACCAGGACCAATTGCTGTCAATAAGTAATCATTTTCCCTACTCTCGTGTAGAGTTGCAAACTAGATGAAAATTATACAAGTTTCTCTTTGTCCCATGTTTACTTTGTGAAAACTGGGAGTATAGCTATTTTTCACCTGGTCTAGTTCTCACAGAAACTTTTCTGGTAGAAGCTGTTTCTGCTCTATCAAAGAGGACCACAATGAGGTGTCTAGAATTGACTTCAATCATTTTACACAAGGTCAAGGAGAGAAACAGATAGGATAATTAAGAGTAATAGGTTTTATTTAAAGCATTTGACAGTGCTTTAAATTTAACAGAGGCAGAGACTGAGCTATGTCCCACAAGCCATGGAATGCCTTAGATTGCTGGTCACCCACTAGAACTCAGTTCAGAAATGTGGAATAGGTTGTCCTCCTTAAGACGAAGTATGACTTTGTCAACACCTTGATTTCAGACTTCTGGCCTCCATGAGAAAATAAATTTCTGTTATTTAAGATAAGTAGTCTGTGGTACTTAGTTACATCAACACTAGGTAATTAAGACACCTACTGGAGCCCAAGAATTTGTGTTTTAACAGGTTTTCAGAGTGATTCTTCTGAATGCTCAAGTTGAGAAGCCTGCTAGATGACATAGGTATCAAGTGGAAAGAATTAGAACACACAAATACATAGGTCACAGCGAATAAGAAATTTTGTGGAAGGATGGCGCTTCTCTTGGTTTATAGGAAGAAATTGAATAAAGTTTCTAACACATGCCTTATTGTCATGAAATATGTTTTGGTCAAGTCTAAATAAGAATGGATCATGGTAGCTGTCCATTTTGTACAAGAGTGTCTTTGACTCCAGAAGAACTAACAAAAATAGAAAACCCTAATAAACCTTGCTAAACAATGCATGCTAACATTTTCACAATACACTCTTTCCAAAGTGACACTCTAGAGTCTAGTGCTTCTGCCATGAACTTGCTGCAAGATTCTTGTCTCTAAATGCACCAGAGTCTATTTTTCTTAATGACACCCAATATCACACTGCAGAGTGTATAACACTGCCAAGTCTGCAGTCCTCACTCAAAACCCCACAATGAAAAGATCCTACTGTTATAACAATTCTCACTCCCCTATTACACAAGGAAAACTCATGATTCAAATAAGACTTTCCCTCAGCACTAATGATATAAGCTTTACTATACCTGTGGTCAATAAAAAAGCAATGGAGAGGGAAGTGAATCAACCAGGAAAACAAAGCAGGGGCAAAATAAAAAGTTGATGTTTTCCATAAGGCAAAGGAATCAGACTGGGAAAGGGAGATCCAATAGCGAGGGAGCTCTAATACAGGCCAGCACACCTGGTACCAAATTAAAGCCTATAGTGGTGCTACTCAACACTTTTTAACATGGGGTTTCTTATACGGATGTTTTAATCAGTAAGCAGTTGCATAGTTTAATTTTAGAAGAATAGGAAATAATAAAATCTTAAATCTTCAGGTTAGTTAGAGCAACAAAGCATGATTTCATAGTAAGGTCACAATAAATCTTTATTGCATATAAGAGTCAAAGAATGAATGACTTGAATGAGTACAAAACACCATGCGTAGCTGAGCTTTGTCAGATCCAAAAAGTAATGTAGAGGAATGAGGAATTCCAAATATAAAAAGCAATGCAAAGGAATTATTCAAGAAGATAACTTCTTCCATTATTCCACTTAATTGTATAGGACAAGGGGAATCTATAGGTATAGACATAATCTAAATGTTGAAAATAGGGAGATTGTATAACATCTTTATAAAAGTTCAGACTCTGGTGTCAGACTGCTTGCAGCCAAATCTTGGCTTTAACACTTGCAATATGCTTAACTTAACTTCTTTCTGTAAGTCTCTGATAAAATTCAGACAAAAAGTGCCCCCACTCAATGAATTGTTGTGTAGATTAAACAATATAATTTAAGTACAAAAATTGATGCTACACTTGGCAAGAGCTCACTCAATTGATTATAACTACACTGTTGTTATTAAAGGCTTTACATTACTATGTGATTATAGAATGATAGGCTTGCCTGATAGAGGTAATAATACGGATTGTTTCTCTTTTAACTGGTATTTCAGTGTCTGACCAGAAATAAAGAGGAGAGAGCTTAAGAGAAGGAGATAGCCTACATGATAGCAGATATTAAATATTTAAATAGTTAAAATTCTAATGCTAAAACTTGTAACTTTAAAACAGTGATCATGTTTTGTTCCAGTACTCAAGATGTTCTTCTTCCAGTCAAAAAGAGCGGAATACCTTTGGCTGTATAA
Organism: Myrmecophaga tridactyla; assembly: GCA_004026745.1. Classification (NCBI taxonomy): domain Eukaryota; kingdom Metazoa; phylum Chordata; class Mammalia; order Pilosa; family Myrmecophagidae; genus Myrmecophaga; species Myrmecophaga tridactyla. Next base: position 29,939 of record PVIY010015543.1, on the reverse strand, counting down.
GAGAATGTCAAGAGCTCCAAATAAAGGCAAAATGCCTCTCAAAAAGGGGCAGCAGTGTGGTTCCTACAGGACACTAAGGATCATACGACAAAAAGAGCTTCTGGAGTGATCGGAGTCCAGAAGAAAGGAGTAGGGGAAATGGGAGGGATAGAGTGAGGGAGGGGAGGAAAGACGAAGAGAGGAAGAGCTGCAGAAAGAAAAACAAAATTCTGGCCTAAAAAATAAATAGTTCCAGGCAGTTTTCAGACTATGTAAGACAAAGGCAAAGCCTACTAAATAACACTGTTGATAAGAACTTTGTACTTAAAGGAAACTTTGAATTTAGTGTATAAGCAAAGACTTACATTTTTCCAAAGAAAAGTAAGTAGAGCCCCCATACAAGGAAATGATAGTCCAGATGAGACGAAAGACAGACAGGGTAGGAGAAAAGGCTATTAGAAATTAAAAAAAGGAAATTAAAAAGGGATTAAAATCTGCAGTTTTAAAAAAATCAATTATTACAACAGAAATAAATTAGGAACATCAGAATGTATGACACAATTGGGTTTGATATAAACGTATGCTTATGATAATGTAAGAAATATTTAATAAATTTATGGCACTTGTCCTTGATGTGGGTTCAGCCATTCTTTGCTAATTTTCTATTGTTTGGGTCATTTTGTATTAAATTAACCTTCCAAATAGTTTTCCAGTTATATACCTTGACAAGATGAATTTTGTCTGAGAATTACAGACACAAGTCAGTTGACAAGAGAAGACAGAATCTGCTAGGAACCTATCCTCAGATAAGCTGCCTAACCAGGCTTTTTTCTGACTTTCCACTACAAAGTCTACTCCCCTGAGTCTTTCAACCATTGACAGCTACCAGCCTGACCTTTTCTCTGCATACCCCCGAGTCCTGCTGCAGAAAGATAGTCATAATTTGACTGTTATGGGCTGGCTGATGAAGGGAATTATGTCCTAAACAGGATTCATTAAATATCTCATGGTGAACGTTGGTAATTAACGTTAATAATAAAAATAACATCCAATATTTTCTGAAATGTACCTTTTTCAAAGCCCCACGCTGAATATAAATTTGTATTTAGTTGTAGAAAACACACTATGATTTAGATACTATTATTATCCCTTTGTCAGTGATGAAGAAACAGAGGAAACTGGAGGTTAAATAGTCTGAGATCATAGAGTTTCAAGAGGAAGAGTTAAGACTCAAAAACGTAATTGGCCTATATTGCGTAAAGGCATATAGAATTTAGTTCATTGTAGAAGTTGGTTCCTTTTATTTATTTAATTAAAAAATTTTAACTAATAGCTCTTCATAAAATGAACTTTTTTCAATTATGTAAAAAATGCTATTTGATGCATATATATGAGAATAATTTGCAGATCTTTTCTTAAATATAAGTTAATTTTTCCCACCAAATTAAAACTAATTAGATTGCAGCCATTAATTTTTTTTAAAAGGCACCGTATGTCCATTTAGCACTCCAAATATTTTGATAAACAAATACAGGATCATACAGAATATTTCATTGTAAACTTTTTTCTTGATTTTCCACTAAAGATATATTTTTTAGTATGTAAAAATGAACTAGTAACTGCCATTCTAAGGATAGTCTACCATGACATACATTTAGGTGAAGTGAAAAGCATTACCTTTCAGTTGCTAAATTCCTTTAAAATCTATAAAAATAAAAAAAAAATGGTGTCTTGTGGTTAAATTATGGTTGCCAAATTTAGGATATAAAAATACAGGATACCTAGTTAAATTCAAATTATAGATAAAAAAAATGAGTATAATCAGCTTCTCGTAGCAGTTGGTGTTCTTCGGAGAAAACAGTAGATGTGGAAATATACATCTACTAAAAATATTTGGTGATTATCTAAAATTCAAATTTCCCTTTATTTTAGTAGCCATCATTTAAGTTACAAAATTAATCAAGTAATTCATGAAGTTTTGAAGATACATAAGTCAATTGTGAGTCTTCTCAAGTGCTAACATTGGTCTTTGATAAATGTCTATGAGGGGTAGACATTTTTACTGTGGTCAGTCTAGCTCTTTCCATACCACAGCTCCATTAGCTGCCCGATGCTTCCCAATGGACTCTTTTTTCATGTTTCCTTTTTTAATAAAAAGTCATTTTACCCTTTTTTTTCCTCCTGGATGTCATATTTAAAGTGGTGACAGAGACGTTTATATTTCATGTTTATGAAAGGAAGAAGTCTGTTGAATAATTAAATCTAGGACATGGAATTTTTAGAATTGCCTTAAGATGAGGCACTGTTGTATTATGTCTAACTTGACTGTTCAGTGAGTGTATGTAAAGACATCAGCTTTTCATACTCAATTGCTGTTAAGACAAACAAAAGCAAGACCAAAGCCTCCATTTTGTCTCCATATAGTGAAATTCTGTTTACAAACCCCTAAATCCATTCCTGGAAAGATTATTTATTCTAAGATTATGGAAGGGAATCAACCAAAAAAGACCCTAGTGAAAGATCGATATTTGAAACACAAAGCAAGTGACTGTTTCCAGACCCATTATCATGTGAGAGAAAGAGAAACTTCTTTAAACTCTGTATCCCTAATGGCAAAATATTCTAATGCATTTTTCTGATACCTTAAGTTGAACTTAATAATAATACAGACCAAACCATAAAAATCCATTTTATATTTGTCTCAATATCAAAAATACCTTGCTTGGGCTCACACTGATAATAACCAACGTTTAGTGAGTACTGATTTTATGTCATTTTTTTCTCTACTAATTGCTTTGCAAGAGATATCTCCTTAACTGAATAACAACTCTGTGAAGGAGGTGTTAAATTATCTCCATTCTATTGATTATGATACTTGCCAAAATTTATAGATACAACAAGTTTCAGAACTTCTATAAGATACGTTCCTGGGTAAGATAAAGAGCCTTTCCAGCTATGTTATAGGAGGTCCAACCTGGCTGACATATATCTTGTCCATCTTTCATTGGATAGTCTCAATACCAATGGGTACCCAAAAATAATTAATTTTTTATCATAATCCAAGAAACTGTATGGAAATAAAATAGGTTATAGAAGCTAAACACACAAATCAAACCTTCTGTTTTGTTCTTACATAGGAATTAAAATTGAATCAGTCTACTGTGGTTCTCTACCTTGGCTACCTTTGGAATTTCCTGGGTACTCTGAAAAATACTGCTGCATGGCTCCCCCTCCAAATATTCTAATTGAATTGGTCTGGACTGTGGTCTGAACCAGAGGAATTTTTAAGCCTCCCTCATTGTTGAGAAAAATTAATATTGTCTACATACTGCTAGTTTATTAAGCAGGCCAAGCAATGGTGAATCTTAACAGAGCTGCTTTACAGCAGCCTTTGAAGGCACCCAAATAACATTTAAATTTTCTCTGTAGCTTTTCTAACTAGTATATATGAGTTATTCCTAAAAATGCATTGCTTTGAACAAACACAAAGCTCAGTTTCTCACTGAAATATAGAACTAGAAAAACTGATTTTATATATTTCCAAAGGAGGATCAAAAGTCAAAAGAAGGAAGTGGTAAAATATGTGGAGGTACAAATCAAAAGTTTAAAAATCACAATAACAACAGCAAATACTAATATTACTACAAATAAAGTGGGAGGGCGTATCATCAAAGAGCCACGTTGCAGAAGATTGCGTAGCTTCTCGACCTCTGAGGGCCATAGTGGAATAATTCCTGCCACCACCACGCCCAATTCCTGAGCTCCAGCTTCTCGTAGCAATTGGTGTTCTTTGGAGAAAAGCAGGCATGCCCATGCATAAAGCCTTCAGTCCTTTGAGTTTCTCAGAAAGGAAATTAATCCACATGGTAGATTAGAAGTTTAAAGACGAAAGTGGGGGTGGTGACTCTGCGGCAGCAGGAATAGAAACTTGACGATTTAAGAATGTGTAAGTGGCTCTTGGCGACAGGGGTCAGCTATGGGTCTGAGCCCCTCTGGGCTTTTCAACTGTGGGAGTCCTAATTATAAGCATAATAGATAAACTCGTCATGGCCACAACAAGCTACTTAATCTGGTCCTGCTAATAACAGCCAATTAAGTTTGCATTATGAAATGACTTCCAGAACTGAAGGTAGTGGACTTTTAATCATGCGTTGTTTGAAAACAAACATTTTGAATCAAGTGCTTTAAGCCCTACTTTTGGTATGTGATAACTAGTTCTGATCTTTAGAAAATTATATTCTCTACCTAAAATAGCAAATCAAATTGTTGTGTCATTTGGATGTGGGAGATGATCAGTGTTTGTATTATATGTGTTTATATTATTTCCTCCTCTAGACATTCCATTATTTCTGTTTAATTTTAATCAAGCTACCAAATGTCCTTTCATCTCTATTTTTCTTAGCACTGAATCTAACGACCGAACATTTGTTTGAATTTGGATTTAATAAATGCCTCCTTCTCAATCCTCAGAGCTAGTATTTAAACTAGTGGATTCGTAATGAAGATATATAAAGATAAAGGGGGAAGAGGAATGTTAGAATTACATATATAAAGTCTGCTGTTTGAATATAGCTGCAGTGTTTTGATTTCACTCTGCCTGTGGACATCTAAGATGAATAAATATCACGTGATTTAAATCATAGTCTAAGATCACAGCAGAAGGAGCTTCAATTTAGCCATGGGCCTCTTACTATAAACATAATTTCCTATCAACAGAAATAAAAAAACCATTGCTTCCAAATGCATATTTTGGAATAGCTTCATTTACCTATCATTGTAAGTTGTAAGTTGGATCATGTTTCAATTTCATAGGCTGCTCAAAGCAAATACCATAAAATGGGTCAGATTAAGCAAAGGAATTTGTTCACTCATGATTTTGAGGCAGAGAAAATGTCCAAATCAAGGCATCATCAAGGCAACCCTTTCTGGCTGAAGACTAGCGGCTGGCAATCCTTGGTTCCTCTGTCACAAGGCAAGGCACATGGTGGTGTTTGCTGGTCTCTCCTCTCTCTTCTGATTTCTATACTGCTAGAGTGTGGATTTTATCCACCTGGCAGGGGGAGAGGGAGGACCTACCACTGAGAATTCCTGTTCTGATTGTCATCTGGAGCTGCTTGTTACTTGTTTCTGGATGTAAATTCTGGTCAGGCCTTTTAGTTAGAGTTACCGTCTCCCCTCAGTTTTGAATGACACACAGAACAGAAAAGAAAGTCGATGTGGCAGGAGGCCCAAGAATGGCTACTTAGTGTCTGCTTCTTGCCCAGAGAAGGAGATGGGGGCAGTTGAGATCTGGATGATCGTTGCTTAATAGGTATCTGTGATTTTCCTAACATTACTCTCAGTGTTATAACTACATTTTCATGAGGAATAACTATGGAGATATTCTGGAAATGAAACCTAATTTTCATGCATCTTTCCCTAAATGTTTATGACCCACTGTCATTGGATCATTATTGGATGCATCTTCTAAACTTGAAAATGGTATGGATAACCCCAGCATTGCATATAGCAAACTCTCATTCCAGTACTTAAAAGAACAATTTGCAGAAGCCCTTATCCCTTTCCAACCTCCTTGTGGAACTAAAGGTTCCAGTATTTATAAAGGCCAGCGCCTGATATGAAACTATAGCAGGAAGGCTGAACAATAAATCCTTATATCCCTGACAACAACTGGATCATTGAAGAAGCTAAAGCAGAAAAATTAAATAAACAAACAAGCAAGCAAATAACAGCAAAAACCTTCATCTGGGGCAAATGGGCATCAGGGTTTCTATGGCTTAATTCAGATTAATGAATGAGCCAAATGTGTTTCAGCTAGTTAGTCATTTCTCACAGCTATGAACTTCAGATTCCTGACCAGTTCATTGTTTGTCTTATTTGTTAAAGAATTTCTCTACTGAATGAAATTCTTGTCTTTGCCAGCATATGTTACTCGAAGAAGTCTTCTTAACTCCTGTCCTTCTGGAGATGGTAACTATTGATGAAGGATCACAAAGCCTTATGTTAGAGCAGGAAGAGTCTTTGGAGATGAACTAATCTGCCACTGTCATTTAACAGAGGAATGCATTTGGGTGAACATGGGTGAATGTCACCCAGCTGGTTAGAGATTCAGATGATAAAGGAGTGCTGAATTTTGACGTACCTCTCCATGCTGTGCACTCTCTCTTACTTGAAAATTCAGTTTTTCTAAAAGGTGCTTGCCAATTCTAACCTTATTTCAAGCTCTGAATATTGAAAATAGATCCACTTGTTATGTATATTACATTGGTTTACTTGTGATTCCCAAATATGTGTTTCATTCAACAGCCTGGATAACCTGAGCTTTGGGTCTATTTAGAGAGCACCAAGTAGAAAGCTTTCTATGTTAATCCATGTTTCCCAGTGTGGCCTTAGCTGATATTATGATCTCTGTCAGTGTGATCCCTCCCTTTGTTAACTAGCATCAACCTTTGAATGAAGAGAAGAATTTGATTAATTACCACTCTTAAGCCTGCATGAATATAAGGGCTGGTGGTAGGTACAGGTGGGGTGTCTGAAGAGCCCAGTTTGTGAAAATACTTTGTAAACCATAAAATTCAAATCATCTTTCATTTTTAGATGATCATCAAGGGCTAGACTATTTCTGTTAGAAAGACAATTAAGATGTGTCTATCCGAGTTCTAAGGCGAAATTGATATTGGTCATCTGAGACTTTATCGATAAAGATCTAAATTGCTTTATATTTTCCATGTAAATTATAAAGATCACCTCAACCTATACCAAATTAAGCTGTGCTTACAAATGCCGAGATTTCTAAAACACTTTTTTGTGTTTGCACAAACTTGCACAGGGTGATCACTGTCACATCTAAAGTCCTTCTCTTCCCTGGAAACACCCTTTCTAATCCTTCCTGCCACTATCCCAGCTGTCCCTCTACCCCCGCCACTTCCTTCAGTATCTGTGACCATAAATGTGTGAATAGCCAAAGTAAGTATAATTTTTAAATTATGGACAGTTAATATCATCTATTCTTTGTAGACCTACCAAATTTTTTAAAAAGATTTTCTCTCTCTTTTTTGGGAGGGGTCGGATGGGGGTCTACATGGGCTCGGAATCGAACCCCAGTCTCCCTCATGGCAGGCAAAAATTCTACCATGGACAACCTGTAAAAGACTGTCTTAACTAAAGTTTCTGGGTGTCTTGATCAGCCTAGCCATTTTCACCACTGTCTTCTCTTTGAGAGAAACTCATAGTTATTTTCTATCATTTAGAGATTGCACACACTTACTGTTTCACTTTGGATAAAAGATGTGAATAGTACAGCAATAACAACAAAAAAATCAAAGTATTTTTTGCCATATTGACATATTTTCTGGGGGAAATAGTCCATACTCAGAAACGCATGGAGGCTCTGGAAATCATAGTTGTCTTTTATTGTAAGTTTAATTAAAAAAATCAATACTAGATTTAGCTTTCTTGAATTTTAATTATTTAATTACCCTACATTTAGTGTATAATTTTGTTTTGTTTTGTTTTTCAAGGCTGAATAGATTTATTTACCAGAGCTGTAGAAATCCCATGCCTTTTTAAAATCCTATGACTTTGTATATGCAACGCCCATTGTTTGTAAAATGCCTACTTATTCTTAAAAAACAAAATTAAGTGTATTTCCTGAATGAAGACATTTGTGATACCACTTGCTACTAAATCTCTCCCTACTCAGTTGCAACAATGATTTTTTGCCCTGCATATTGTATTACCTCACTGGGAGCCTCTACCATGTGTTAGGTACCTACTATGTCTCAGGTACTTTCACCACCTGATAACATCTAAGTTTCATGACAGTCTTCAGAAGTTGAGATAAAAATTCATATTTTACAGATTAATAATTGAGCATTAAATTATGCAAAGGCCTAAAGCCATACAGTTTGTAACATGCAAAAACAGGATTTAAACCTCTTACTAGTTATCTGTTTATATTTCCCTATCCATTCGGAGGTCTGTCAGAACTGATCATACATTTTATTTATCTGTTCGTTCTCAGCTCCAAGTGCAGCTTGAGTAATTAATGAATGTTGTGTGATTGAATGAATGGAGGAAAGAATGGCTAAATTCCTTCATAGAAGTTCTCAATTGAAAAGTCACTTTTTTACTATGTTCAAATGTTTCACAGCAACTATCTATGCTTATTCTTCTGAAACCATATATACAACTAATTACATATAACTAGCATTTTTAAAGCCCATAAACTTCACCTAAAACTTTTGATAGGCAATTAGTGCAATGAATTGACCAACACGCTCATTAATCATTTATAGTAGGGTGGCTGTTTTTTTTGTCTGCTTTGCAGCACTGTGCAGACAAACCCTTACAATTTTAATATCATATCAAGTCCAGATCCTTGAAAAAAAAAACCTAAAAATGTCCATGAGTATGATTCATATGAATAAATACATTTTGGACATAATAAATTTGGGACATAAAATTTGAAAGCATATGACCTGTCAGAATTCCAAGCTAATAACATAAAACTATTGAATCTAAGAGCATTTATTGCTTCATTTAATTTATGTGTTTTAAGTATGTTCCTTGTTGTGTGTTATTTTTAGCAGACAATCTTTACAGTACTCATTAAAGAGCCTTTTATGTTGACATTCTGTAGGCTATTCAAGGCATTTAAGGTCTTCCTGAAGGTACTAGGGGCGAACAAGTTCTTTGAAATATTCTAAGCTCCAAGTGCAGCTTGAGTAATTAATGAATGTTGTGTGATTGAAGCTTGGTTTTGGTATTTCTAAGATATATTCCTAGAAGTTAAAGATAATATTTGAAGACACTTTATAGATGACTATAAGATATTTTTATGGGAAGTTAAGTTTTATTGAGAAGATTTAAAAAAGATAACATCATGACTCTCATAAAAATATAAAATAAACATGTCAAAAATTTTATTAAGCCATTAATTAGTGAGGGAAACAGTAAGATATTATAACTGTTTCAGAGGGGAACTTAACACATTCTTTAGTGATCAGGAATAGTAATCTGAATTTATGAGGAGATATGCAATTAGTCATTATCTATAGGGCAATAATTAACTGCATTGCACAAAGCTCAACTAATTTGCATTTCTATGGATTGGAATCATTTGCATTAATATCAAATTTCTGCAACTTGCAAAGTTGTAAATAGCTCAAAAACAATGAAAAAGATATTTTATGAGGATATGCTTGACAGGATAGGATATCCAGTAAATTTTTTCCATTTCAAAATTTTCCACCACATATCCTGGCACTTGAACAATAGGTTTTGGAAAAGTTACTTGATCAAAAGTTTGTTGGTAGTTGAGTTTCTATGGGATATGAGACATCATCTAGTGCCAAGGTTCTAGAGAAGGAAGTGAAGCTAATTTGCCTGACACAAGGTGGGGGTATGTGTATGGCTTTAGAAATGGAGCATGTGACGTAGATACAAGGTGGACAAGTGAATGGGGAGAGGCTGCAGTGTTCAGTGCACCCCTTACTAGCTTTTCTGAAGGTTGAGCTTCAATAAAGCTGCTAAATATTTTGAGTGCTTTATGTGATTGGATTTGTGGTGAAATGTGGTAAAAAGAGGCATTTACAGGTTGGTCATGGTGGTGTCATACAGGGCCAGCATGCAAGAGCTCAGGAATAGAGAAGCAAAGGGAACACTGAGAGAAGCAAAGGGGACTCTGAGAGAAGCACTCCTAAAACTTGGAGGAAGCATAGGGTTTATCAGGGTCATTGTGGAACCAGAGCTGTGAGGCAATCCTATTAATACAGAAATGATCATAAGTTTGGAGAGGTGCTAACTCACAAAAATTGTTTGGTTATTTTAAAAGTGCATGCACGTTACAGTTTTGAGAGTGGTTTTGGAAAGTAGTTCCTATCATTTCTTTAAGGGGTTTTGTACACATCAGGTCCTCAACAAATATGAATGTTTTCCCTGGCCTCTCCACTCTTCACCATAGTTATTTTGCTGCAGCCATTCCAGGACTTCTGGAATGCCTCATTTTCTCCTCTCATCTTACATGATACCTTTCAAACAAGCTCTATTAGCACCATGGCGTTTACTCTGGTTATTCATGTTGACAGTTAATCTTGCCTTTCTCTGAAGATCTGCTGCACTTTGAACAATGCCACTGAGCATCAATTATGCTCTCACCAATCAGATTATAAACTTCCGGAAGGCACAGAGTACAATGTATATAATATTAATCTGTGTTCCTCAGTAAGATTTGTCTATTTAAGGGTTATACTTTAACTCCTTATTAATGGACTATTAAGGAAATGACAGCTATGGACAAACAATAATTTTTTTTTCTTTTATCACATCAGAGTTTATATTAAAAATGACATAATCTCAACTTTCACCTCATGAATTTGAATCAAGATCAGCTTAATTCATATTCTCAAATCATTTGTTGTGTGATATTGATGTGCCAGGTATTTTCATACCCTTCATCTTACTTAATTCTGTTTGTTTTCCCATTAGTACAATATTTAAAAACTGAAAATACATGCACAATTTAAATTAATCACCAAATAAATAGTCATGCTATCGTTGAGTGCTAGTGTCAGAACTAGAAGGCAACACCTCTGATTCCAGGTTTGTGATTTGTGTATTATTTTTTACACACACAAATATATATATATATATCTGGCTTATCATACAAATTTATAGCTTCACAGTTACTGAGGCCAGAAGTCCAAAATCAAGGCATTGGCAAGCCTTACTTTCTCCATAGTCTGCGGGCTTCTGGTGGTGCTGGTTTGCTGCAATTCTTCAGGCTTCTTGGCTTGCATCACTGCTTCCTGTAACATCGCGAATGCCCCCTCCTTGTGTCTGCTCTTCCAGTTTTCAAATGGCTTCTTTCATGTGGCCTTGTCTGGCTGAATGTGTCCACATTTCTTCTGCTTATAAAGGACTCCAGTGCTATGGATTAAGGCCCACCCTGATTTAATTGGTTTATAACTTAACTAAAAATTATATCTTCAAAAGGTCCTATTTATAAATGGCCTCACACCCACATGAATGTGGATTAAGATTAAGAACATGTCTTTTCAGGGGTACATAGTTCAATCTATCACAAAGAGATAATGTTTAGATTATATCACAGTTACCTCCTAGCTAGGTTTGGATCAAGATTAAATTCTTCAGAGGTAAACTCAGACCATAGTGGAGAGTGTGTCTAGTAGTCAGTCATGCCACAAGATTTCATATATATATACACATACACATATGTTTAGTGTGTAATATATACTTATATATACATATATATAATTTTCCTATTCTCCTCTCTTTTTCTTTCATTATGCTTTTGTCTTTTCTTTTCATCCACAAGGTTATACAGATGAGAACTAAAGAGTATTACTGTAAGAACAAGTTCTGATTATATCTTGGACCATGCAACACTCCACCCCTCAAAAAAAAAAAAAAACTTCAACTTCTGTGTGATATTAAAAATTTTGATTACAAATTATATGTTTGTCCTTAAACTAATCAATTAGTTTATGGTAGTCCTATCTGGACAGTCTGAGCATTCTTAGAAGGAACATAATGTTAGTGATAAAACATACCTCAGGAGCTTGCTAATAATTAATGGATACTATAAGAATCCATTGTATTATTTTTATTTTCTCATTTCTCACTGGTCTTTTTACCTTGCCCTTGTTTATATCTTGGGTCTCTCAATGCCACTGAAGTGACATAGTTAACTCTCTGCTGACACTCAGAACTAAAATGATTTAGATGATGATCTAAATTAGCTTTTGGTCTGTCTCAGTCCCTAGAAAGAGCTGGATGTCTCCTCTGATGGTTGCATCTCACAGGGTTTATTCTTTTAGTTGACTTTTCCCATTAGTTGTCATGATAACCTTTCCATTCTTCACAATGAAGAGATAATTGCGTGTTAACCTGATGTCTGAGGTAAAATGCAGCTAACTTCTAGACAGAAGCATTAATATACAATGAATTGGGCCCTTGGAAATTAGTGTTCTTATCACTTTGAGATTTGACACTTTGTAAATCTTTACAAATTTACTTTGAGACGGAGAAAGGATTCAACCCCCTGAACGAAATACACTTAAATACATTTGTATTTTACTTTGTGAAGCAGAAACTTTTATTAGATAGATGCATTTTGCCTATAATGAGCAGTTGTTTTGATATATCCACTTGAGCCATGCAAGCAATTACTCTAAAATTCAAAATAAATCAGGACAATAGGATTTGAAGTAAGTCACATTGAATTTTGATTCCTGACTCTGTCAACTCTAAGTTCTATCGATCTGGGAAACTTACTTAAGGTCTCTGGGCCTCGGTTTCCTTATCTGTAAAATGTTATCTATAAAATGTGAGCAACGCATTAACTGTTAGGATTTCAGCTGCAAATCTCCAGGCTGCAACAGGCCAGGTTTTCTATACATTCCACTGTGAATAATTTGACATATGAATTAATAGCCTGGGCTCTGGACTATCATTCTCAGTTATGTCACCCTCATTCAAGGTGAGTGCTCCTTTTTCTTCAAATATCCCTTGGGGCTCCCCATTTATCTTCTCTCTACTCTGTCTGTTTGACAAAATTCCTTTCCTTTCATTATTATTCTAATTACCTTTTTCCCCTCAGAGTACTATTTTAGCCCCAAGTTTATGCTTAACCTTTCTAGCTAATAATTTCCCCTGTCACTATCTAAAGCAGTTTAAAATGAAAAATCATATTCTTGCTCCCTCTATGTGCGCTTGTGTATGTGTCAGTTTGACTATAAGAAGTAACCTTCCGCTCTGTAAGTTTGACACTCAATTATTCAAATGTACTCAAATTATTTCTTTTGAACTCTTAAAACAGTGGTAGATTCATTACTAAGTAGAGTGGGTGTATTCGTTTTTCTATTGCTGCCTGAACAAAGTACCCAAAATTTAGCAACATAAAACAATATACATTTATTATCTCATTCTCTATGGGTCAAGAATTCAGGCACGGCTTAGCTGGATTCTCTGCAAGGCCGCAATCAAGGGGTCGGCCAGGACTGGAGTCTCATCTGAGGCTTTCCTAGCTCATGTGGATATAATTTTCTTCCAAGCTCACAAGGTTATTGGCAGAACTCAGTCCCCTGCAGGCCTCTGGATTGAGGGCTTCAGTTTCTTACTGGCTGCAGGCCAGAGGCCACCCCCAGTCTCTTAACATGTTACCTTTTCCGTAAGGAGACTTACAACATGGTGGCCTGTTAAGAGAGATGTCACAATCTTATGTAAAGTAATCATATGCAGTCCATCACCTTCCAGGTATTCTATTGGTCAGAGGCATGTCACAGGCCCCACCCATAATCAAGGGCAGGGGATCAGAGCAGAACAATAATACTAGGAGGCCAGAATCAAGGGATCCTTTTAGGCTGTCTGCCCAGTGAGTAAAGGTAACAGTTCTGAACAGTTAAAGATTATTCACCAGATTTCTCATTTAAATTGAACAACAAAGACCAGATTATTGATACGTTTGTAAGCACGTTAAGTAGCATGAACTGCATTAAAAAGCAATGGCAAGCCACTGTCGTTCCTAAGGAGGGATTTTATGGTCCTGCCTTTTAGAAGGATCTGCGATTAATGTCTGTAGAAGGCGATTTGGAAGGAACAAGAACAGGAATAGAAAAATCAGTTATGCTGCTCATCAATCCACAAGATAGGCAATGTCCTATTGGATTGGGGGTGATTGCATGACTGATAAGCAGTGGATGAGTTTGAGATGCTATCTGAAGAAAAGAATGGACAGAGTTTAGGGAACAAAAGAGAATTTTGGAAGACAAATGGAATGGATGTTGATGATCCTCATTTAGTAAGATTGAAGTCACCGAAAGAGGAAAAGTCCTGTTGAGAGTTGGTGAGTTCAATTCAAGTAAGGCTTCACCCTACAGCAGGTAATGAAGATTTGTGGCTATAAAGTAAGAAGAGAAGAAGGTTGAGCATACTCTCAGGATATTGCCAATGCCTAGACAGGTGAATGGAACAAAGGCAAAAAAAGGAAAACAAGAGTGCCAGACATAGCAGGGAATCTATACAAAATGAAGCCAACCAATGATAGATTGTAATTGGAGAAGAAGAAAATTCCAACATTCTTTAATATGACTGGGATATAAGTAAGATAAACAGTACAGAATCCACTGTTTTGCCAATAAAGATGTATTAGGTACATTTGATTAGTGCATATTTTTTTTTATTTTATAGCTCTTCAAGCTGAAGGACCTTCTGAGGTTATTTTTAGGCATTAAAAAATTAATAGATTAGTTCCTTAAAGTGCTACATACTTCCTCCCACTTATTGTGAAATTTCTCTTTAGAACAATCCCATCCATCATTGAATCCTGAAGAAATACAGACTTCATTGACATTTTGAAAAGTTGTAAATGCTGCACAGCACTTTAGGAAACCGGACAATTGAAACACAAATTATTTGTTCCTCTGAAGATTTATTTGGAATCGAAACTGCCTATTTGTTCTGTAGCGACCTGTACAACCCTAGCATTTCTCTGTGACTTCCCTTGCAAGCTTTTATTTTTAAGCAATCACAGTTGCAGTATAGGACATTCCTGTAGATTAATAACCACCTAGGAGGGGTTGCTCTTTGGTCCACTAACTCCAACCAGTCATTAATTTCTGTGAAGGTCATGAATGAACATTATTATTGCTGATATGAACTGAAAATGAAATAAACATAAAGTAGTTGGATTGATTCCATCTACTCCCCTCTCCACTCAGGATGATGCAAAGTTAATTGGCTTGTGTAAAGATCTTCAAATAAATGAGGCCCCTATCCATAAGCTAATCACTTTGCCTTAGTCCTATCTTTTGCAATCTAGTTTTGCCCATGTTTTACCAAGTATAATTTCAGAATCATATGCTATAATCATAAATGGAAATTAGAAAGACACAAGTCTCCAGATCTAATTCAAAGGACTTTTCCCAACCAATATGTGTTAATTTTAAATGTAATTTCTTTTAAATGGTAAATGTTTAAAATTGTGCCGTAGTAGAAACTAGGAATTATCCTCTTATGGCTGATATATTTCAATAAGATACAAATGTTGGTTTTAATTCTTCATATTTTGACCACTGTCTGAAATACACTAAATTATAAATTAACCAATAAGAACTAAAAGTAGATTGTTGTCCTATATATTTCAAGTTTGAAGTTTTACAAGAATTATCATAGAACTTACCTCCAGGATTCATTATGAGAAGAAAAGTGTCTCTAAAATAAGACAAAAGCAAAATACGTTACTGAAATTAATTCCTTTAATTGTCCCTGAAATATTTTTGGAATACAAAATATTTCAAGTTTCATTGAATAAAACTCATAGACAAAAATTATATGATCTCTTATTCCTATGTTTGTGGCAAGAAACAAGTTTTCAAATCCCTGGTTTCTAAAGATATTGTGAAATAGTTCTTTCAATTACATTCAATTCTCATCTATTTCAACTTATAAAATATTTTTGCTTTCAACTTTCTCTTTACAAAAAATATTATTATATGATATGATTGCCACCTGACCACTAGTTTTTAGCAGTATATCCTTTTCTTTTTATTAAATAAATGGAAAGCTTAATCATAAGACACGATGTACTAATAGCAGACATATGTATACACACACATATGCATGTGCACACATGTAGATATAAACATACATGCACACGTTATACATACATGTATATATAGACACACGTGTATATGCAATTAATCACAAATTGCTCAACATATACATGATGCATATTCACTGAAGAATCCAACCGTGAAAACAAGTATTATGTTTCAGTAACTTGCTATAAAACATAAAAACTAATTGTGTTATCTTGCATTTGCTCCTTCTATTACCCTGTCTTATAATGCACTCTGTATACATCCAAAATTGTTTGTTTTTTAACAAAAAATAAATTTAATTTGCCTTATGATTTTTTTAATAAAGATTCCCTTTAACAACATAGGTAATATACCAATTATTCCCTTACCTTGAAGGATGTATAACTCGACTTCAAAATTTGACAAAAATGTATTTAAAACTGCCATTATAAAAAGTATTTATCAAAATATATCATAGTGATAAAGATATATCAAAATAAATGTTTATATTCTCTAAAATCTTTTTGAGTATACGAGGTTAAATAAGTTGCCTCAAAATGAAAGAGTTATAGGTATCAAAAAATGGCCGTTTATGACCTTCTTAAGCTTTTTTCTTAAACTTCTGGAATATGAGAAAATAAATGTTATTAATTACTTGATAGTAACCAAAATTGAAAAAAAATTTGGTTTCCAATTTTTGCTTTCAACAAGGTTGAAGGAGAATCCTAACTATTCAGCTATGGAACATTAAAAGTTTTTGATGATAGATCACTCTTATTTATTTGACTTAAAATTTGAAAAAAAAATACATTTGGCTTTTGCTAATAGAAAATACTCATTCCAGCTTGATCTATTTGCATCAATATGTTTTATCAATGCTTAGATCTAGAAAAATAAAGAATAATAATAAAGTTTGTGCTATAAAATCAATTTCAGTTGGTGGACACAATAATAGATGAAGTAAAGCAAATATATGCAAATACACACAAACACTGAACAATTAAATAATTTTATTAAAATACATTTCAAATATAGCATTCCTTTTTATAGTTAATCATAAATTATCTCTATTTGTAATATATATTTTGTTAATTGTGTTCTAGTAAAATTGCAATGATAAAATTTATACAATAGCATAATTTCATTGAAAATGTTTAAAAGGTTATAAAAATTTGTGTTGCAGAAAGATATGATAGGGTGGTCACAAAGAGACTTTCAGGCATTAATATACATCACAATAGAATAAAATCATGTTAGAATATGGAATATAATATAAGCTCAATAAAATAGAAATTTTGGAAACCCTTTTCTTATAAAATCCTAATTGTGTATTTTATTTTTCTTTCTTTCCCCAGTATAAGTGCAGAATTTATTTACTTTGTATCCGAGGCAATATTCTTTTGACTTCTTTTTAATAGACCTTGCTTTTTGTTTTAGATTTACAGAAAATTGAGAAAAGGGAACAGAAAATTCCCATAAACCTGCATGCTTATACTACTAATATTTTATATTAGTATGGCACATTTGTTAGAATGAATGAACCAATATCGATACATTATCATTAACGAAAGTCCATGTTTTATTCACCGTCCTTTAGTTTTACTGAATGCCCTATTTCTGTTCCAGAACCCCATCCAGGATACCCCATTACACTTATTTGCATGTCTCTTTAGGCATCCCTTGGATGGGACAGTTTCTTAGACTTTGCTGGGTTTTGATGATCATAGCAATTCTGTGGAATGATGATCAAATACTTTGTAGAATTCCCCGCTCTTGGAATTTGTCTGGTTTTCTTTTTCTTTTTTTCATGGTCAGACCATGGTTGTGAGCTTTTGGTAGAAATTGCAGAGAAGTCAAGTGGCATTGTTACACATCATGACAAGTGTACATATTATAACATGATTTATTACTGTTGATGTTGACCTTGTTCACTTAACTGAGGTAGTCTTGTCAGGTTCTTCACTGTATAAGGTACTGTATTGGGCTCGTGGAATATGTTTGCTATGATGGAAAGTTCTATATTGCAAATAGAATCTTCATTGAACATTTATTCATTCTGTCATAAGACTATTATTGAATATCCAATGAGTACCAGTAAGTATGCCAGAGTTGGGGGGTAGAAATGAAATTAAAATATAATCATGTTCATCAAGGAGTTATAACCTGGTAGAGTAGACAACATTTATGTTAATTCAACACATTCAGGGGAGACAGACAAAGAAACAATTTTACCACATTAAAACATGTTAAGCTCTATACTTGGTGAGTTCATATTGCAAAACTTTGGCTATCTTTTGGAACATGCATCCATATGCAAATGGATGCTTTTCTCAATATATGAACAAGATAATCAATATCTTGTCTTAATGTGAAAGTTTCTAGAATGCTTGAAAACCATTTGTTTACTTTATACAATGATAATTAGTTGAATTGTGTGGCAAGGAAAATGAGTGATTGTCATGTTGGGAAATGTTGGAACTTTTATTTTTTCACAGGTTTTTATTTCTGTATTTCTTTAAAGCAGTAGGTTAATGAGTAACACTCAATGTAGCTTTACAAAGAACAAAGTATAATATTTTTCTCTGTTTTAAAACTTCCATTTTTTTCACATTCATTATAGTAAAATTTAGATGGGTGATATTAATCAAAAGGTATATTTTAATAGAATAACATATCTTAAATCTAAGATTCTATCCTTCATATACCACTAAATTTGAGAAAAAGGCTGCTAATGAAATATCATTTATTATAAGGTCCATCCATCCAGAAATGCTCGTCTATGAAGCAATATGCATTTTATAAATTATAAAATCTGCTATTTCTTCTTTCTATTTCTGCTTGTTCCTGTTAAAATTGATTTTTATGGCTAAGCTTGACTTTAACCCTGTTACAGGAGGTAAATTATTTAGCTTCTTCTAACAATTTATTTACTTATCAGTGGACCAAAAAAATAAAATTATCTATCAATAACTAATTCTCAGAACTACCAAATAAGATATTTTAATTAATGTAGACTGATGTTTTCCTTCCAACAGATCAACACCAAAGAAACTAGGGAGGGAATTAAAATCTGGAGAAAAGGTAGGAAGGAAAGAAGGAAGTAAGAGGGAGGAAGGAAGGAAGGGAGATGGAAGGCTGTTTTGAACTGCCATGTGTGCCTGTTGTGATTGGAGGAATGAGATGGGACCTATTTCAGACTGGATTAAGTTCTCCACTTGATATTACTTGCTCTTCCAGTATTGGAAAAATAAAATCGGCCTATTCCTTGCAAAAAAGCCAAGATCAACATCCAGACTCCTGACACAGTAGTAAATTATCTGCAGATATCATTTCCGAACAGTGCAAAAGCCCAAACGTCTGCAGGGATTCACACATATGTGTATAACTAACCACTGGGATTAAATCACCAATCCCTCCACTATTAAACCTAAGAGCTGATGGATTGCACTGCCAGGAGCAATTCATATCATTGTTTTTCCTATGTATAAGTAGGTAAAGAGCAAACTTGAAAACATGCTTGAGAAAAAGACGTATCAAAATCAAGTAATTCAGTTTCCTAGGATCTCCAACTTTGGAACCACCCCAGTCCCTTTCTTTGAGATCATCTGGGTTGAACTATACCAGGCCAAAGCCTTTATATATGCATTATGAGACCCCCAGGGAAATATAAGCTAGTAAAATAAATAAATAAATAAATAAATAGAGGGTACTATCACAAGAAGAAACATTACCAAATTAATAATACAGCTAGAAAGCAAAGTAAAAGAGATAAATGAAGGCATTAGCAACATGAAACAAATATTAAAGAAAAATAAGTGAATTAATAGATGTAGGAAGTACAATAATTCAAATAAAGAACATGAGAGATGGAATAAACAATATATTGAGCAGGGCTTAAGAATAAATCATTTAATTGAATGATCAGATTGAGAAAATCTCCCAGAATAAAGCCAAACAAGATAAAGGAATTAGAAATATAAAAGATATGATGAAGGGAGAATTATCACTATCTAGATAACAGGAATTTTCAAAGGAGAAAAATATGAAAATGGAAAGAAAAAATATTTAGATATATAATAGAAACTAATTTCTCAAAATAAAAGAAAACTACATTGAATTGAAGTGTAGCAGAAAATACTGGACTGCAGAAATAAAATTAATAATAGTAATAAATCACACTAGAAAATTTTTCACTAGAAAAATTTTTAAAAATTATAAAAGCTTTTAGAAAGAGACCAAATGCCAACTAAAAAGGAAAAGGCTTAGGTTCACAGCAGACATTTCAACAGCAATAGTGGATGAAAGGGGTGAGACTATTTTTGAAGAACTGAAGAAAAATAACTTTGAGCCTGGCACCTACTTGAGACAAATAGTCATTCCAGTGTATGACTATAAAACCAAAACAAACAAAATGCTTCAGACATAATTAATAACATATAATATAAATTGAAATTTGTGAGAAACAATGAAAATGCCTTTTCAGGGGACATTTATAGCCATACATACATAAATTTTAAAAGAAGAAAACCTAAAAAAGAATAAACATGCTTTCAACATTGTTAAAAGAATAAAAATAAATACAAGGAAAGATGTAATACTAATAAAGGCAAAAAAATCTATAAAATAGAAAACAAGGATACATAAACAGGAATTTTTAAAAATGTAAGTTGGCTATTTGAAAAGAGTAATATAGTAGATAAATGCTCAAAAAATCATCATAGAAATTAAAATAAATAAAGTAAAAATAAAATCTATTACAAAAAAATGGGACATGATTACTGATTGATCCTAGAATTTTATAGTTAACCAAATTGTTACTCAAACATGTGGATATAATAAAAAATCAGTCTTGGGCATATAGTATTATATGAGGGAAAGATTAAAAAGGGGTCTAAGTATAGATAAAGCAAAGGTAAAAATTTAAGTATTCTATATACAACTTTATCCAAAAATTATCAAAACTTAAATGAAATGATAAAATAAAAATTAAATTTTAGATAAATATAATTTACCAAATGTAAAAGAAATAGAAAGAATATGTAGCACTCTGTTAGCATATAATGGTACTATTAAAGTAATTGAAGCTATCCTTAAAAAAAAAAAAATTCCCCACAAAGAAAACACAAGTTCCAGAGGTTTTACAGGGGAGTTCTATCAATAACCAATGGCTAATCCCCATTTTATACAATTCCATCCAGATTATTCAAAAAGAGATTATACTCCCTTTTTATTCACTGAGGCAAATAAAACTTTGTTACCAAAACTAGACAATTCAAGAAAGAACAAGAAAAATCATGTACCTATTGCATTCATGAATGTAAATGCAAAATCCTAAAGAAATATTAGCAAGCATCCAAAAGGTAATACACAATGGCAAAGCTGGTGTATGTAAATTGGTGCATATAAATTGGAAGTATAAATGCAATTTAATTTGATAAAGTTTAAAAATGTTATTTGTTAGATTAAGTAGATAAAGGTAGATGGGAGTATACTTAACTGATAAAAGATATCTATAAAAACATATAACCAACAGCAATCTAAATGGGTAAACTAGAATATTCTCATAAAATCAAGATACCATTAGTTCTATTCATCATTATCCTGGATTTCTTAATAAATCAAATAAGAATAAGATGAAATCAATGTCAGAAGATTGGCAGAGTGCAATTGTTTCCTATGACTGCTGAAACAAATTCATAGAAACTTGATGATTTAAAACAACACAAATGTGTTCTCTTACAATTTTGGAGTTCAGAAGTCTGAAATCTCATTCTCTGTATTAAATTCACACGTCAACAGAGCCACAATGCCTCTGGAGGCTCCAAGGGAAAACTGATTTCTTGCCTCTTCCAACTCTTGGTGGCTGCTGGAATTTTTTGGCCTGTGACTGCCTCACTTCAAACTCTGCATCTATGATCACACTGCCTTCTCTTCTTCTGTCCTCACTAACCTCCCTCTGCCTCTCTAATAAGGACATTTGTGATTGCAGTTAGGGTCCCCCTGGAAAATCAAAGATAACTCACTGTTTTGAGATCCTTATCTTAATCACATTTGCAGTCTTTTTACATTTGTTTGTTTGTTTTTTGACATTTTAAGTAATATTCACAGATTCCAAGGATTAGTGCATGGATAGTTAGTGGGCCTTTATTCAACCTAACACATGGAAGAAAAATTAAAAATACAAAACAAAACCAAAAAATATATAACTTTTTCAAATGATATCACTGACAACGAAAATCAAAAATGTTTACAATGTTCTTACAAATAGTAAGTGAATAGATCTGAGATCTATATTCAAAAGTTACTTTCAATTCTATAAAATAATAACAAATATCTAGAAAACATGATTAAAGAGTAAGTGCCATTCATGATACCAACAAAAATCATCACAAATCTAAAATATTTAGAAATAAACAAAGAATATTACAGATTAACATGGGAGAAAGTATAACTCTTCATTGAGAGAAGTTAAACAAAACTAAATAAATGGAGAGATATAGTTTGCTGTTCACATAGGAAGAGTTATGGGACTAATTTGTAATTATTTACGAATTATTATATTGAATAAATATATCAGATATCTTCAATCTGATCTTTAATTTTAATATATGATTTCAATAAAACTCTAAAATTCATGGAATTTGGCAAGCTGAATTTAAAATGTACATGAAAGATGCAAGGGCCAGGTATAATCCAGATATACCTGTAAAAAATTTTTTAAAGAGTTACAGCGATTAACCCTACCACTAACAAGATTTACTACCAAGTAATTATTGCCACAGAGATATGCATCTTGATTTATAATTTATGAGCCCTACAACAAATTTATGCATTTAAGGAACTTGTATTTATGAGGGGGAAACCATACCACATGGTGGGGGCGGGGAGGAAATGGAAGTGTATTCTAAAAATTGATCAGAACAAAGTAGTTATGTTATAAAAATCCAAGTAAAGAAAATATAATTTATATCTAACAATAATTGCAAATATCAGCCCTAAGTAGATTGAAACATAAATGTTAAAAACAAAAATTTTAAATTAAGAAAATATAGGCAATATTTTTGTAGCTTTAGGGTAAGAGAGGATATCTTAAATAACCAACAAGTATTAAATGCATAAAAAAAGACAAACGACTATAGTAAAGTTTAAAAGTTGGGTTCATCAAAAGGCATTTTAAAGAAACTAAAATATAGGTTATAAAGTGAGAGAAAATATTTGCAACATGTATAACTAACAAAAGGTTAATATCAAAGATATATATTCAGCAAACTACCAGAAAAATATAAATGCAATAGTAAAAAGTAGATAAAAATATAAACACATATTTTCTAGAGGAAGAAACACAAGTGGTCAATAAAGCTATGAGGAGAATATTCAATTTCAATAGTAATCAGGGGAATGAAAATCAGGATCACAGTAAGATACCACTATATAATCATTCAATAGGCACGACAACTATTAGATCTGACAATACGAGGTTTGATTCCTCGACAGACTCAGCATTGCAAGTGGAAGTATAATTCAATAAAGCCATTTTGGAAAAGTGTATGTCATTACCATGTTCTATGTTCACATACCTTACAAACCAGCAATGGCACTTCTAAGAGAAACTGTGCAAGGTGTTCTCAAAAAGACTTGTTTAAGAAAGTAACAAGATGGTACCAAAATGTGGAAATACTACACATTCACATTGATAGTAGCATGAATGAACAAACTGGAACATGTTAAAATACTGTAGTGGTTTTCATCCTGGGGAGATTTTGCCCTGCAAAAGAAGTATTTGGAAATATCTAGAAGCATTTTTGTGCATGATGATGGGAGGGAAGTTTATACATACTACAACTATTTAGTGGCTTGGATACAGGCATGCTGCTAAACATCCTACAATATACAGGGCAGCTGTTAAAACATCCTGTAATTCACAGAGCATAATTACTTAACCCAAACTATTATCTATGCTGCTGTGGTTGAGAAACTCTGCATTAAATCAATCAAATATACAGAAAGGAAAATGAATAAACGATAGCTACTTGCCACAATATGGAAGTGTCATTACAGTATATTATGAAGTGACAATATTACATACTAAAGGTTATTTATAGTATGTAACCTTTTTTGATAAAGTTAAAAACAGATAAAACTAAATAATACATGAGAATATGTGAGCAATATATCTATGTGAAAAATTACATTAACTAAAAGCAGGGGGATTATGAACACAATATAAAGATTCACTGGTTGGGGGAGGCAGAGGGATGGAACAGGGAAGTAAATTCTGAGGTAAGTAAAAGATATTGTGAACATGCTAGCTCACATTTGGGATGATGGACTCAGAAGTGTTTATATGAAGGAGAGAAAGAGATTCATGGACCAATTAGTAAAGTATGTTATGAACCAATGATTTTTACTAATTCTGATTTTAATTGTTAACATTTCATTAATAATATCCCACTTTAAAAATAAATGAATATATTTATTCACTCTCTTTGCTTAGCATCAAAACACAGACACACATACAGTAACATTAAACATGGAGAACACGTTGCTAGCTTGGAAATAAAATAAATATGAGTGGGATGTTAATGCGAAACGAGTTACCACAATGGTGGACTGTAAGAACACGGATTGCAGGCACAACAGAAACTTTCTGCAAATGATCCCTTTATTACTTGAACAGTAGGAAAAGTCTAGAGAGGGCAAGTAATCTACCTGTCACTTATACAAAAGTACAAAAGAGCAGGGGAAGACGTCCAATCACAACCAGTCTCCTGGGGTGTCCAAAAATTTCTCGGGGTGGGGGTCGACGGATGGCCACTCTGTATGCCCCACCCTGCACTGGAGAAGAGAGATTATCTATCCCCTTTGAGTGTTTTTATCTACATCTGGTAGGAGACCCTGGGGCTGAGAGTTCCTATCCTGATAGGCATCTGAGGCTCCTTGTTCTCGGTTTCCCAGTTTAAACTTTGGTCAGATTTTTTCATTGGATGTAGCATCTCCCCCAGGTTGTGGAATGACACAGTAGGAAGAGAGTTGAACGTCTCTAGCTGAAGGCCAGAGTGGCGCTTAAGCTCTGTTTGTGACTTCCCCAGAGAGGGAGGTGGAGGTTGGTGAGGGCTGGAAGATGGCTGTGTAACACTTGGCTGTGATTTCCCTGACAATTGGATCCTTTCAGCTTCAGCTGCTATACTGAACTGCTCTTCTGATACCTGTCCACGATTTCATCTTTTTTATGTATGCAGCCGACTTTTGCCAGCAAATATACTAGCTAATAAACAGATTGGCTACTATATAGAGTTCTTATATATTTTCCTTTAAAAATACATTTTAAAAAATAATTAGAAATTAAAGATAAAGATTTTAAAGTTATGTTGGCATTTTAATTTTCTACCAAACCAAAATTAAACTGTCAGGTAAGTCAGTTCACTTGAATTTATAAAGAAAGATTTTTGGCAAAGACATTTATACAATTCAGAAAATAAATGTGGCTGTTTTGAGGTGAACAGACTGAGGATTACAAAATATAGCCTGCATAAAATAGGTTATTTGATTGCTGTCCCTGAGAAGAGACAGTTATCCATGGAGAACACCCTTGATATGATTCAGAGTTCAATTTTATTTGCTTAAAGGCAACCAAAGGCTTATTATATATTTATTCTTTTCAAATAACTGAAGGTGAAAACATTCTGAAAATAATACAAGAAATGTGGTGTTTATCCCTAACATCACTAAATTTCTGGTTTCATTTTGTGGGATATGGAAGGGGCCTAGGGTAAAGTTGGGACTAGGTGTAAAACTCCAGTGATAAGTGCCAACTGGATTTGTATATGGTCCAGATTGACCAAACATTCAATGATAAGACCAGGCCTGGAATGATATAGTGAGGCTCTTATTTTAAAGAACATAAGAAGTCTCCAATGCTAGAGAACCTTCATAGGCAACCTTTTCCAGGTCTCTATTATTTAAAAGGTAGACCAAGAGAGACACATATTAGAATGTTAATTTGATATTTTCACTCAACTAAAATATCAAAAGAGTCAAAATCAGAAAAAAAGAGCTGCTCATTCCTGCCATTTGTGACAAAAATGAAAATATTTTAGAAAATGGGGCTTAAAACACAATATTTTTATCTTCCATACAGTGAACCTATTCTTTCTTAATACATGTAGGTTATGATTTTTGGCTTTGTAGTGAAAACACGAGCAAGTTTGTTAATCAAATCGTACATGCAAAACCTTTACAGCACACATTAATAAGAAAAAAGAAAAACTGCTCCCTGCAAAGCAATTTTTTTGAGAGATTCAGGAAAACAAAATTATTGGTCTATCTTGGACATGGAATCATGTCTTCATAAAATTTATTTGTGATTGAATTATGATTCTATCACAATTTATTTACTCTATTTTTCAAATTTTCCTCATGAACAATTGAAAACACAACATATAAATGAGTTTTTAACATTTAAACTCTACTGTTTATTAATAGTAGAAAAAAAAATCGATCCAATATGGAGAAGGAAAGGTGAAGGGGCTTTGAGGAGCTCTGCCTTGATTGCTTTTTTTAAGCATCACAATTCTAACATTTGTAAATTGTGGTCACGTTGCAAAGGTTAGCATATTTTGTAAGGTAGGCTTAATTCATAGGGTATGGGATGGGAGATATCAGCTCTGACAGGGAATATTCAAGCACTCTACCCAAGGATGGTTGTCTAGGCATACATCTACATATGTGGAGATGTTAAAGATGGAGATGGAAAAATCAAATATTTACCAGAATTGTCATAGAGAGAAATTAATAGTTAAATATAGTTTCTGAGACTTCCTTGGCCCTAACTGCCCTTAAGCAGCAGGATCTTTCTTCCCTTAAGAAAGAAGTCTATAACCTTTTTTGGTTGGAAATCAAGCTTTCATTTTGTTGTTGCTGTTAAGACAGAATATCCCTCTTGCTGAATCAGGTATGAGTTTTGACTGGATTCAACCCTGGATTTACACGTTTTTCTCAATGAAAGGTAACTCATAGAGTGGGTCAGTCTCCACAAATCTAAGATGACCATCTCCTTAGAGTTTTGCTTGTCTATTGAGTCCAAATATCTTCATTATCTACCTCATCATAGTTCAAATTATCTCTGGGTTTCAGAACTATTCCAATTTTTAAAGAAACCTTTCCCTGCATAGAGCTGCAGCCTTAAATTCCTTGAGGTGGTTATCCCAGAATATGTTGGGTAAACTTATAAATAAGACATTTTTACTATAAAAAGAGTATAGTTTTTTAAATATATATATATATATACATAAAGGATAATTCCCTTCACATAAGACAGATAAATACATAGTGACATTGGGTCTCTCAGTTCATGAAAGTCCATAAAATTCATTAGCTTCTAGATATTCTGAACTAATTTTAGCATCCCTTTTCAGACTGTGTTAGTTTCCTATTGATATTGCAGCAAAATATCTCAAATTTAGTGGTTTAAAGCAATGGAAATCTATTTTCCTACAATTCTGGGGGTCAGAAGTCTAAACTAGGTCCACAAGTTTGTATTAATTCTGGAGACACTAGGACAAAATCTATTTTCTTGCATTTACCAGCTTCTAGTGGATGCCTACATTCTTTGGTTTGTGGCCAACTCCTCTATCTTCAAAGCCAGCATTGTAACATCTTATTTCCTCTCTGATATATGCTTTGGTCTTTACATTGTCTCTATTTCTGATTCCCATACGTCCTTCTTATAAGGGCGTTTGTGATTAAATTGGGCCCAGCTGGACTATCTAGGAAAATTTCCCTACCTCAATATCCTTAACTTCATCACATCTATAAAGCCCCCTGAAACACATATGATAACATATCCACAGGGTCCGAGGATTAAGATGTGGACATCTTTCGGAGGGGAGCATTATTCAGCCCCCTGCATAATTATATATTTTGAAGTTTTCCTTTAAACAATAAAAGGTGCTAACAATATTATTAGATTACGTATGGTTTTGCTGTTTTGTAGATATTTAGCGTGTCCCCAGTAAAATTGAACTGACTTCCGAGTATTAAAATAAAATATCACTGACCCTATTATGTTGCATGTACTTTCTAAAACCTGGAAAACCCTTTAGGGGGATATAAATAATCCATTCTGGAAGGATGCACAACTTGGAGGAAAAAAATTCTAAGAAAAAGGAGCTAGATTTAAAATGCTGAATGTAAAGAACCATAGGGAAATTTGGAAAACAAGGATTTCATGGTGAAGATACAATATCACAACTGCCTTTAGGTGCTGTACAGTTACTTATCTGTAAAAGTATGGCAGGGAAAGGGAGAACATTTCCTAGAATTTATTTTTTTTTTAAGTTTTAAATGAAAGTCAGTGAGGAGAAAAATCATGCATATCAATATGTAAACAAATGGCATTTGTTGCAAATTTCCCTTGTGCTTCCTAGTCTTTTGCTGAAAGAGTTGATATAAATGCATTGATTTAAACCATGACAAACACATGGACATAAATGGGAGTAGTCCAGCCCCATAAAAAAGGAATTTGTGCATAATTCTTATATTGCACTTTTATTTTTTGCCTTGAAACATATTATAAGATAGGTACATTCATTTATTATCCCTAGCTATTAGGCAAATATGGGAGTAGTAAACAACAGTAGTGAAAAGAACATTTTTGCAACATCTCACATATGCTTTTGCGTGTGCAATAGTAAAACATTGTCCCCTGGAGGTTACCATTCTTTCCTAAACCTAACTGGCCTGAGTATAACAAATAAAAGCAAAGTTAACTACTCAGTGTTTGCTGGTTGAAAGCAAATTGCAGGATGCTTTATTTCTTTTAGTGGTCTAGAATTATGGAGTGAAGAAGTTAGTTTCCTATGCTGCATAGCAAAATTCCACAAACTAAGAGCACAAGATGTGAAAACAGGAATTTCCAAATGCGACAGTTTTACATACCTCTTCTCGTCTACATATAGTTATGATATGTGTGGATAGTTTCCTTTGACTCGTCCTAGGCCAAATTCTAGGTGCTATAAGAAAATGATTTTTGGTCAATATACTCAATTATTTATACAATGTCTTATTCTAATGGAAGGTAGTGCAGTATTGAGACACAAGCATATAAACAGAAATTATGATTTAAGCACAATGAGATAAAATCTGCCTCTGCTAGAGGACTGCAATGGGACAATGGAATCATAAATACAAGGTATCTAAACCCAAAATAGGGAATCAGGAAAGGCTCCAAAGGGGAGGCTATGCAGGATGGTGCCACTAATCATTCCACAGGATGACAACAAAAGGAGCAAACTCTAACTTTACAATTAGAGTCTTATGGGTTGGAAGATATTCCAGTTCTTTATCTGAAGCACTTGACAAAGTACTTGGTTTTATTTTTTCCTTTCTTTTTTTATTGAGATATGATCCACATACCATAAAATTAATGCCATTGAAGTGTACAATCAACTGACTTGCAATATTTTTATTAACACAGTGTAATCAACGCCACTAATTTCAGAACATTTTTCATCACCCCCTGAAAACCCCCTGTACTCATTAGCAGTCGCTCCCCATTCCACTGTACACCCAGCACCTGGCAACCATTAATCTATCTTTTTGTGGATTTGTCTATTCTGGACATCTGCTAGAAATGTAATCATATAATATGTAGGTTTCTGAGTCTGGCTTCTTTCTTTTAGCATGATATTTATAGGATCATCCGTGTTAGTACATAAATCAGTACTTCATTTCTTTGTATTGCCAAATAATATTCCATTGTATGTCTGTACCATTTTTTGTTCCTCCATTCATCATCTGATAGACATTTTTCCTACTTTGGCTATTATAAATAAAGCTGTCGTGAACATTTATATACAAACTTTTGCATGGATACATTTCAACTCTCGTGTATATACCTAGGAGTAGAATTACTGTGTCATATAGTAACTCTATATTTATTGTTTTGGAGGAATTGTCAAACATTTTCCAAATTTTGAGGCTGAATCATGTAGTTTATTTTTAACCATTTTATTAAGATATTCTCATAATATAAAATTTATGCATTGAAGGATATGTATTAGTTTATAAGCTGCTGGAATGCGATATACCAGAAATGGCATAGCTTTTAAAAAGGGAATTTAGTAAGTTACAAGTTTATAGTTCTAAGCTTATAAAAATGTCCAAACTAAGGCAACCATGGAGAGATACCTTAATTAAAGGAAAGTCAATGGGTCAGGAACACCTCTGTCAGCTGGGTAGTCAGATGGCTGGCATCTGCTAGTTCCTTGATCCAGAGTGCTTTCAGCCTCTGTTCCTGTGGGGGTTCCTCACTTTGCTTCTCTGGGACTAGCTTTCATCTCTTGCCTTCCCTCGGCTCTC
>PVIY010015542.1:0-53611 GCA_004026745.1 Myrmecophaga tridactyla | reverse complement strand
GATAGGAATAGGCCCAGAGACTCCCCGGTACTCAGGGCCCATTCTGGGAGCATGCTTTATCACCGATGAAGGCTGCAGTGCAGCACGACATTCAACAGGCAGATGTGCAAATATAAATATCAAACTCTTAGGGCAAAATAATCATTAATTTGTATGTTAATGTATTCAGTCATTCAATAAACATTTCTGAAGAGCTTACTGCAAGCAGGCAATGTGAAAAAGATCTGCAGGGGTTTGCAGCAACTCTGAATTATGTATAAGGCAGCTGCCTTGGTTAATGTGATTAGGGGGAAATGGACCACATGTGGGCCCCTGGTGCCTTTCCTCCGTCAGCATTCGTGTGGGCTGCGTACGGTGACATTCCACAGGGCTGGGACCATGTCTGGGGACGGGGCCAGCCCCACTCCACATAGATGGGGGCACAACCCCTGCAAACAGGGGTCACAGGACCTGCGGTTGCATTCATTGTTTATCCGAGCTGTGAGACCACATCTGCCCACCTCAATTCCCCATCACAGGGGCAGGGGGAAGAGGGAGAAGAAGAGACTGCTGTCCAGCAACTAGAATGTCTTCCTTGGGGCAAATGTGGTAGACCATAAGCTTCCCAAGCCCTTTGCTACTGCACTTCAAAGCTGGGCAGCACCCTCAGGCCACACCAGCTCTTCTCCAGACAGACGGACCGTGACCACCTGAAACCAGGAAAACTAAAACCATTCATTTCTAGAAAGGTTCACCACTTGTTACAAAACGTCTCTATGTGGCAAGCCTTCTTTAAATATGATTCGATTTAGTAACAGATTCAGGCTCTGAAAGCTGCAAGGATACTTGAAGTCCAGAGTTTTTTGTTTTCAAATGAGAAAAATGAAGCTCAACAAGCTCATGCCAGGAGCACAGCCAGTTGGTGCAGGCAGCAGTGGAACTCGGAACCCTGAGCGTTTGCCCTGTTTCTGCCACAGCACTCTGCCTCCTCAACAATGCACAGAACTGATGCTTGTGAATCGATCAGCATGGGCACTTGGGAATAGTGCACGTCACACTATCTTCAGCATGAGCGTTCTTCACTACTGGCACAAGGAGAGGGGAGAGGAGCACACGAATGAGGGTCTGACAGTTGGATTCTAGTCCCAGTTCTACCAGCTGTGTGGCCCTCCACAAGCTGTTTGACTGCTCTGAACTCCATACCCCACGTATGTAAAACGAGTATTAAATGAAATGAACTTTACAGTCTTTCCCACCTCCAATATTCATGACTCAATGTAGGGTCTTGCTACATGCCAAGCGCAAAATAAAAATATTTCCATTTTCATCCTGTACCAAAAAATACCAATTTAATCAGTTTTGTGCAAGAGGGGCAGCTGGAGCAGAGACCTGTAGAGCTTGAGTAAAGAATACCTGATGGGTGATCCTCTGAGTCTCACTATGAGAGATGCAAAGAAGGAAGGTGAGTGGTATCAATGGAATGCTGAAGCAAGCACAGGCCACCCATCCACAGCAGAGACCACTATTCCTGGGGCTACTGAAACCAGGACCTCATGGGGCCTCTCAGACTATCACTCCTATGCTGTCAGCAGGTTTTCCAATGTCCTTCCATCCTAGGACAAGAAGCAGGACAACTTCAAAGGACAGTAGCTGTGTTCCAGGCTGTTGCACTGTTTACCTGAGGCTTAGTTCTGAGACATGTGGGCAGTTTAGTTTGCCAAGGCTGCTAAAACAAATGCCACAGACTGGTTGGCTTAAATAACAGGGTTTCTTTTTCTAAACACTCTCCCTGCCCCTCTTCCCCATCCCCTGGTAAATCTCCTATCTCTGCAAATTTGCTATTTCTATTCGCCACTTAAAAAGTGCTATCATACAATATTTGTCCATGCATCTTGTTTATTTCACTGAGCATAAGGTTTTCAGTGTTCTTCCATCTGGCAACACATCTCAGAATTTCATTCTTTCTTATGAGCAAATAATATTCCATTACGTATATGTATCACATTGTGTTTATCCATTTATTTGTTGATGGACACTTGGGTTATTTCCGGGAGTTGGCTGTTGCAAATAATGAGCTATAAGTATTGGGATAGAAGTATCTGTTAAAGACACCGTTTTCACTGTCTTTGGATATATACCTAGAAAAGACCCATATGCTGGGTCATATGGTAATTCTCTATTTCACTTTTTGAAGAACAATTATATGACTTTCTACAGCAGCTACATCATTTTACCTTCCCACCAACAATGTACAAATATTCCAATTTCTCTACCTCATAGCCACTCTTGTTTTTGTCCATTGTTTTACTAGTCCTGTTGGGTATGCCATCGTGTTGGATATGAAGTGATATCTAATTGAGGTTTTGATTTGCATTTCCCTAATGACTAATGATTCTGAACATCTTTGCATGTGTTAATTGACAATTTGTATATCTCCTTGGGAGAAATATCTATTCAAGTCCTTTGCCCAGTTTTTAATTGGGTCATTTGTCTTTTTGTTGTTGCTTTGTAAAATTGTTCAAAAATCAACTCTAGACATTAAGCCATGGTTTGCAACTATTCTCTCCCATTCTGTAAGTTGTCTTTCTTGATAATGTCCTTTGGTGCACAAAGGCTTTTAAGTTTGATGAAGTCCAATTTATCTATTTTTTCTTTTGTTGTTAATGATTGGGATGTCATATCCAAGAAACCATAGACAAATCTCAGGTCAGGAAGATTTGCCTCTGTTATCTTTGAAAAGTTTTCTAGTTTTGGCTCTTATTATTAGGTCCTTGATCTGTTTGGAGTTGATCTTTGTATACGATGTGAGGTGGGGTCCACTTTCACATTTTTGCATCTGGAGATCCAGTTTCTCACCACCACTTTTGAAGAAAAAACACCATTTTTTCCCCATTCATGTACTTAGTACCCTTGTTGAAAATTTATTAGCTGTAGATATGTGGTCTATTTCTGGATGTTTAATTCTGTTTCATTCCTCTATTTGTTTATCTTTATACCAGCACCATGCTGTCTTGATTACTGTAGATTTGTAGAGCAGATTTAAGTTAATAAGTGTGAGTCCTCCAACTTTTTTCCTGTTTTTTAACATTGCTTTGGTTATTTGTGCTCACTTTGCAGTTCTGTATGATTTTGAAGTTCAGTTTTTCAAACAACAGGAATTTATTATCTCATGAGTTGGAAGGCTGGAACTCAAAATTAAGGCAAGATCATGCTTTCTCCAGAGCCTGAAGTGTTTCTGCTCACAGTTTGCCAGTGATCCATAACTCAGTCCCTGCCTCCATCACATGGCCGTCTGTCTCCTTCTGTCTACTCCTCCAACTGTATCAAATTTCCTCTGCTCATAAGAACTCCAATCATACTGTATTAAGACCCACACTTATTCAGTTTGGCTTCATCTCAATAGACTCTTCAAAGATCCTATTTATAAGAGGTTCACATCCACAACAGCATAGGGTAGGACTTGAGTGTGTCTCTGGGGGGGACACGATTCAATCCATAACAATGGGGTGTCCTGCAATCCAGAGCCCCAGAGCTCTGGTGTCTTGCCAACTACCACCCTCACTCCATACCCCTCCTACCATCAGGGAAAGTTCGAGATATGCTGGATGGCGTCCCACTGGATCTTCACTTTAGCCTGGGAGACAGATAATACGGATACAGCACCCGCTCTATAAATGAGAAAACAGGGACCTCTATGAAGCAAACTGCACAAAGCTCCCGAGCAGCCCTACACCTGAACAGGGGACCCTCCGTTACGTGGAGCAACACAGAGCCAGCCCACATACCTCTCCAGGTGCAGGGCTAGGTGCAAAGAGTTCTGCACCAATGTTACCTAACTCAAGCGAGATTGTACACCAGCATGTATGTGCTGGGCATAAACACAGGGACCAGAGGGGCCAATCAGCTGACCTTCTAGTGGGAAAAGTTTACCCAAGATATCTAAACTGACAAGAGGAGGATGAGGTGGCATCAGCCTGGGATGTTCAGAGAAGTTCAGAGGAGGGTATGGTAGGAAAGTTTCCGTGGCCTCACTTGTCTTTTAGCTCACGCTCCTCACACCATTTGCTTGGCCAAAAGAGGTGCATTGAATCTCAGAACAGAATGTTCAAAGACAGAGAAAAGGAGTCAAACCCCAGATTTACTTGGGGCTATAGGATGGGTTTCCACTTTAACATCTGCCCTCTGTTTATAAAAACAAGACAAATAGGATATTTGACTATATATTTTTTCCAGCTACAACTGTGACTTTTATTATCAGATCTCAAGTTGAAATTCTTCCAGCACAGGTGGTTACTCTGTTCTTTCCCCGCAAAAGGGTTAAGCAAATAAAAAGGAAATCACCTTATTAAAAGCAGGGAAAGCCTCAAAAGTTAAAAACCAAAATATTTGGAGAGGCGATCCCACAAAAAATGATTTAAGCATTTTCAACAAGTGGAAATTCCCCGATCAAGACAACAAAGGTGCCCAGCCCAAATGAGTCAGAATTTAAAGATGAGTAGGGTCTGGAAAGAGCGCTGTGCTCATGCCTGAGACCGCCTTAAAGCACATCCCCTGCCCTCCTGTAAATAGGCCTGTGTGCCTTCGCAGACAGCTCCTGGCAGTTCTGCACCTTTGTCATGTCCTGAGGACCCAGGCGAGCTGATGCTGTGATTATAGCAGCGCCAGCATCAGCAGAAGCCTGGGACTGCTCCTGCAGCCCTCCCGGGGAAGGGGGTCACCCCCCAGGAAGACTAGGTGAGGGTGGGGTGCTCCTCAGAACTGCCAAGCAAGCAGAGATCTGGGCATTGCCAGCCCATTGTTTTACTGCCCAGGAGGTGGAGCCCGAGGGAAGGGAGGGATTAGTTGAGATCACACAGGGGCTTGGTGACAGGGCTGGGACCAGGACTCAGATCTTCAAGTTCCCCGTCCAGGAGAAGCAGCCGAGTGCACACAGGTGCTTTCCTGCCCCTCCCCAGCTCCTGGAGATTTCCCTCCATGTTGCTCTCATTTTCCCAGCTGACTCTTCCTGCCTGCCCACCCTCCCCTCCTCTCTCTGCCCTCTGTCCCCCATACAAAGGCCAGGGAGGGCTATTTCTAATCACTAAGCACCCACCTGCAGACTCTGAGCAAGAGCAGCCCCAGCTCTCTGCAGGAGGGAGGGGAGAAGAGAGGGAAAGAGAAGAAAGGGGAGGGGGAGGAGAAGGAAGGAGACGAGAGAGAAAAGAAGAGGGAGGGAGGAGAGGAAGGAGCCTGCTTCCACATGGAGGACACAGATAGACATGGAGGTTTAAAGGAGAATGAGAATTGGGACCCAGGATTCTGGTCCAGTTGATAACCTCAAGTTGAGAACATAAGGTTATGTTCTTGGCCCCCATAAAGCTCTCAGCATAGATGGTACCTCTTCAAGGTCGCCCCTCCCAGAAATGCCCTTGTTTCCTGCCCAGGACAGGCAGGCTCTACAGGGGCAGCCGGGCATTCCTACAAGCACCTTTGGGGTGCCAATGGGGGGCTTAGATTTGAGGCAGGGCCTCCGGCTGAGGCCTCAGGTGCAATCTCAGGGATGGGTCAGGGGCAGGGTGGAGATTTACAGGCTGGTGGGCTAGGGCATTTGACTTGTGTAAGATTGATTTTCTGACAAGGAGCTCAAGAAGGCGAGCTTCTAATAAAGTGCCTGCTAATTTCCAAGAAAGCTAGGAAAGGTGCCTATCAGCGTGCAGCTGGAATGCCCAAATGTCAGGTCTAAGGCCTGCGTTATTTACGAGCTGAGCTCTAACCTCCATGAAATTTATATAGTATACGGATTGGTATTTCCTGATCCACAAAAAAATATGAACATCTATGTGATTTTAGACTATTGGACAGATGCTATTCAGTCTTTTTAATCATCTTGGGTCCACTTAGACAAATTTGAATGAGTGAGTGAGTGGATGAAGTGTTTGTAGTCCTGGTTTTGTTTTTGTTTTTTTTAACCCCAATACTAACTTTTAGGGGACATAATATAAAATCATCCCAAATACAGATGAGTAAAAAATAAGGATAAAAAATAAATAAATACTAGGGGAGGGTAGTAAAGAGTAAAATATTGGGTAGATTGAAATATTAGTGGTCATTCAGAGGGACGGGTATGGGGTATGGGATGTACGAGTTTCTTTTTTCTTTTTATTTCTTTTTCTGGAGGGATGCAAATGTTCTGAAAACAATCATGGTGATGAATGCACAACTATGTGATGATATTGTAAGCTATTGATTGTATATTATACAATCATTGTGTTGTGAAGATTAAAATATATTTTTTAAAAACTGAAAAAAATCATTCCAAATGGTTTGAAAATTAAATTATCTTCACTCTAATTTAAAAAATAAATACAGGTTATAGACCTGGTATTTAAAGTTAAGAGTGAAGCCGATCATGTCAGGATTAAGGTAATTCAGAATACAGGAATAAGGAAGACATTGTCTATATTGTAGAACTTTATCTACTCTTTGAGACCAAAAGAAGAAAGGTTTATTTTGTCCAGAACCAAAATGTTCTGTAGCACATAATCTGACTCAACCTGTCTGGTTAGAACATTTAAACAATCCAAACACAGGTAGCCCAAAATAAGAAAGAGGGCTTTTAATCCTGTGTAGCTTAATGTAATGCCTGGATACATCACAGAGTATTTTAAGCAGATAATCAACAAATATTGGCAAAGTCCCTTGAAGGATGGGAGAAAATATATGGAACTATTAAACCTTATAAATGGGGAAATGCCTGATACTGTGTCAAACATTAGGGACACCCAAATTAATATGCCAAACCCTTGATCATGAGGCTTGCTCTTGTGAAGCTTATGTATGTAGCAGAGAAACTTAGCCTATCTATAGGCATACCTAAACGTTACTTCCGGAGGACCTCTTTTGTTGCTCAGATGTGGCCTCTTTCTCTCTGTAAGCCCAGCTCTACGAGTGAAGTCATTGCTCTCCCTGCTACGTGGGACATGACATCCAGGGGTGAAAGTCTCTCTTGATGGTATGGGAGATGACTCCCAGGGATGAGCCTGGCCTTGCCAATGCTATCCTGAATAAAGGGGGAAAAGAAGTATAACAAATAAGGTATCAGTGGCTGAGAGAGTTCAAATAGAGTCGAGAGGCTACTCTGGAGGTCACTATTAAGCAAGGCTCAGTTAGACATTGTTACCTATCTGTGGTAGTTAGGTCAGGTGTCACCTTGGCCAGATGAAGGTGCCTATTTCTATTGCTGTGGACATGAGCCAGTGGTACGTGAACCTCATCTGTTGCTGATGACATCTGCAGTCGGCTAGGAGGCATGCCTGCTGCAATGAATGATGTTTGATTTAATTGGCTGGAAGCTTAAATGAGAAAGCTCAATGTAGCACAGCCCAAGCAGCTCAGCCCAGGCCTTTGGAGATGCAAAAAGGAATCACCCCACGGAAAGTTGTTGGAACCCAGAGGCCTGGAAAAAAGGCCAGCAGAGATCGCCCTGTGCCTTCCCATATAAGAAAAAACCTCATTTGAAAGTTAGCTGCCTTTCCTCTGAAGAACTATACATTTTTAATTAAATATGTCCCCTTTTCTTAAAAGCCAATGGTGTGATGCATCTGGTGTGATGCATTCCAGCAGCTACAAAACTAGAACACTATCATAGCTTACCAAAACCATTCCTGCCAATCCTAAAGAACACTTAGGTCATTACATAGGATTCCACAAAGGTTCCATGCACTAGGGTAACTTTCCAGAAACCTACAACCTCCAGATTGGTTCCCAGACCAGATAATTCCTGAAATGCAGAGGGCCCAGCCTCTCCAGAACATCAACTAGTTCCATCCCCCTATCCCATATTATCAACAGCTCTTTCCAACAAGAAAAAGTTAGAATGGGCATAGCCCAAACACCCCAAAGGGTAAGAGAAATATCAAAGGTCAAAGGTGATGGTGGAGCTATACAGAGAATGTAGGGTTTAACAAATGAGTATGAGCATTAATCATTATATTGATATTTCTTTTAGTCTCCAGTATCTTAAAGCAGCTAGAAGTAAAAACCTAAGATTGTGGAATTGTAACCTATACCAAACACTGAAATCTGTTCTACAAATAACTGTTGAGATGTGCTTCAAAATATATTGCTTTTTTGTATATATGTTATTTTTCACAAAAAAGAAAAAAAGTCAATTGTGATGATAAATGTACAGCTATATGATGATATTGTGAACCACTGATTGTACACTTTGGATGATTACATGGAATATGAATATAAAATATATGTCAAGTAAAAAATAAATAATTTAAAAAATAATAAAAAATTGAGTAGGCCACAATGGCTCATCAGGCAGAGTTCGCGCCTACCATGCTGGAGACCTGGGTTCACTTCCTGGTGCCTACCCGTGTAAAATAATAATAATAATAATAATAATAATAAATAAAAGTGGAAAAATAATAAATAAATACAGGTTATAGGACATTTTTATTGGCAGCAAAGTGTAAGAGCTGTATATATATATACATATATATCTGTATCTTTGAGGCTACCTGATTGAAATTTGTCATCATATCTTAATTTATTATATACAAACTGCTCAACAGTATGGAAAATAAGAATAAGCCACTGCCATAATCAGGGAGCTTTTCTGAGCATCTGCTGTGTAAGATGGGGATTTCTCAAGTATATCCAATAAAACACTAGTTTCAACTTCCATTCCATAAAGTATCTTGGTATGTTTTGGGCAATAAAGTCCCTTCCTTAGCAGTCCAGCTCTGAAGACAGGGTTCCATGGAATGTTAATACGTCTTATTAAAAAAAAAAAACATTCTGCTGCAGGCACGTAAATGAGGAGAATACCAGGCTAGCCAAGAGCCTTGGGCTTACCCACTCCAATTCCTGCCAGCATCAGTGACTTGGGGACTTAACGGCAAGTTGAGTTAGAGTTCCTTCCACTACAGGAATGGCCAGGAGCAGAGTCCCCGATTACCCAAACCAGTGGAGATGGTTTTGGAATGCAACCTGAGCTAGACAAATGCACTGAAACCTCCGTAGCACATTCACAGTGTCTTCCACCTTCCTCTTTTCCCCTCTTTCCTTTCACCCCAATCACTAATCCCAACAAATCACCTGCCATCTTGGCCTCTCTCTCAACAACCAAACAGAATATCTAAGCACTCGGTGGTGTTGTATGTGTCTTCAGATAAACCACAACTACATGCTCCCCCTACAGAGGAGACATTCTTCCCCCTTTCCAAAATGAAACAATGTGGTTAAAGTTTTAAATAGGTTATAGAGGTGAAGATATTCAAAGAAAGCTAATTTGTTCACATCCACCTGTATGCAAGGATTGTTGCTCTATTGTGTGTGTGTGTGTATTTTACATACACAAACTATATCAAGACAATCCTGAGGATTCTGATAAAAACTGGCATGGCCTATCAGTTAGTTGTTTTCAAAATTCCAACCGCTTGGCTTCCCATCAAGCAAGCATCTCCCCCCATCCGAGGCTGAATTGCCAATTGTCCTGTGGGTAATTCCACGTTGTACATGTACACAGCTCGTGCTCAGCATTGCAGTAGGTTCTGGTGCAGGGTCAAAAGACAGAAAAAAAAACAGTCCCTGCCCTCAGGCGTCTGCCCTGAGCTGGGCTTACAGGCATCCATCCCCTAGCAGCCCAGCGGGAGACGGATGCAAGTTGGAAAGTCAGGATTACTACATTCTGCTCTTTGCTCTGAGATCAGTGTGAGCTTCTCTCTGGCACATGATGCTGGTAGTTAGCATAGATGTCTTATGCTTCATTCAGCAAATCCCCTAATGGTGGAGCTTTATTTTTTTTCTTTCCTAGCTTTTCTGTGGTACACGATGCATCCACAATGGATGCATATTTTCCATTTCCACTGTTGATTTTGTTCCCCTTCTTGCATGTGAAATTATATACTATCATATCTAAGCATGCCAGTGCAGGGTAGGACTGATTTCTCTTAAAGAGTTTGATCTGTTTCTGCAGTTAACCCCACTGGCTCCCTACCCCCACCTCCTGCTCAGTACTAGGCACCAAACCAAGACTAAGTGGGGCTTACTTGAGAACTGGTTAGCACCTCCATGCCAGGTCTAAGAAAGACTTCATGCTTTGGCAGACAGCCACAGGATGTGAAAACCAAAAGCAGCTTATGCCCTGACCATGCTGAAGTGCATGCGGCTTATGTCAGGGGGACTTGCTGCCATGAGAAGTCCTTCCCATTTCTTTCAGGCCGCCACTAACTTGCTCATTTATTCACCATAAAACATACTGTCAATATTTCTGCCTAGCAGAGCATATGCTGAAAGGGGTGAGTGGGTGGAAAGGAAGGAAGGCTGAAGCCAGGGTGGAGCTGGAGCAACACCAAAACTTCTAGAATAGGAAAAGAAATCAATGGAGGTCCATTCCACAAAGGAACAGTGACGCACTTTAAGAACCACAGTACATAACAATATACCAGCAAGATCATGTGCTACCACAGAAAAGCCAGGAAAGAAAAAAAAAACTAAAGCTCCACCAATAGGGGATTTGCTGAATGAAGCATAGGACATCCTCCCAGCACAGGGATCAGAGAGGACAAGTCAGGCTTGTGGGCACTAATATGGAAAGATACCTTAAGTGGTTGTGATCAAAAGATAAGAAGCCTAAAAGAATCTCATTTTTTCACATGCATAGATTAAAATCTATGCTTTCAAACGCACTGAAAATTTCTGGAAAGATACTGTGAACAAAAAACTATGAACAATGGTTCTCTCTGGGACAAGGGACTTCCATTTGCCTTGAAGTTCCTACCATGATAATATGTTCATTGTTGGTTTTTTAATATTTAGAACATAAAGAAAAAAAACAAATTAAAAAATCACACCACAGTAAAAAAAAAGAAAAGAAAAGAAAAAACACCTCAAGTACCAATCACACGCCAACCTGAGCCCCCGAGGCAGAGTAGGTAAAGGGGACCCTCTGAAACATCGGGAGTCTGAGTGATTTCTG
The DNA here is from genome assembly GCA_004026745.1 of Myrmecophaga tridactyla. Classification (NCBI taxonomy): domain Eukaryota; kingdom Metazoa; phylum Chordata; class Mammalia; order Pilosa; family Myrmecophagidae; genus Myrmecophaga; species Myrmecophaga tridactyla. The sequence goes on along the minus strand of PVIY010015542.1, from coordinate 42,663 downwards.
ACTCTGACCCCACACTCCTTTGCTCCACAGTCTTACCCACCTACCTGCTCTGTGATCCAGTTGCACCTTCACAAAGTGAGGATTACCAAGGGCCGCTGTCCAAATAAGGATGGAGAAGCAAAGTAATAAATCACAGTAATAATTATGAGAAGTGTTTTTAAATGGAGGGTTATAAATGTCCTTAAAAGTCGTCCTTCCAAAGCAAGAGCTGGCAAACAAGGAAACCAGGCTGCCACTGCAAGCCCCCTTTAGTAATGCCCCCCACTCAGAACTATAAGACTATACAACCCAGCTCCCAACATTATCCTTTGGACCTCAATCTACTGGCTCACTTACTCGGCTCCAGCCACACCAGCCTCTCTCTGCTCCTAAAATAGACAAAATGCATCTCTGCTTCAGGACCTTTGCACATGCTCTCATCTCTGCCCTGGCCAGGAATCTCATTTAACTCAGTTCTCCAGTCAATTTCTACCTCCATAGAGAAACTATGCTAGATTACCCTGTCTAAAACAGCAATCTCCACCCTCCCTGTCAGCACTGTATCCCTTTTATTTTTCTTTATGGAACATTATATTTAACATCTGTTTGCTCTCTCCCCCAATCAGAATGTAAGAACCTAGAATAGTAGTTGTCCACATTGTAGGCACTCAAATGAGTTTGTTGAATGACTGAGTGAATATATGAAAATTTCTCTGCACTTCTACATTATAAGCTCCATAGGGGCAGAGACTAATTCAGTCTTACTGGTTCCTATTTTTCAGTGTCTAAGAGTGCTTATCCTGACACAAAGAAGCAACAGGGAAAAGATTTACCTTCTCTTCTTGAAAAAAATTAAAAGATGGGCAATATATATAGAGAACAATGGCTTTTAGACATTGGACAACAGACATAGCAGGATAATGTTCCCTGAGAGAAGAGAAATAAACAGGATGACTCCACAATTGTCCAAGATTAACTGCCTAGAAAGAGTTGTCAGGCTGCAACTGTGAAACTGAGCTCAGTGTTCCCAATGAGGTGAAGAGGCAGAGTTGAGAATTCAGGGACAGTAGCCTGACTAGAATAATAGGGACAGTGCCAAGAAGGAGAGACTCGCGCTGATGGGAGAGCTCTGGAGACCCTCAGAGGGTTCCCTTAGAGTCTTCAGCTTACGAGAACATGCATGTGAGAACTTTCCCAGAGACCAGGGGAAGAGCCAGCAGGAATAAGCAGATGGAACATTCCTGGAGCCTGGGACCACATCATATTCCCACCAACCTGGGTGGAAAAAAACATGTCCTACAATATAGGCATCAAGTATAGTACTGAAGAGGGTAAAGGGCAAAAGTTAGTCTTAAACCAGACACCGCCATAGTCCCGCCTAGCAACATTTAAAAGCAATCCCCAAAAGGATCATGTGGCTTCCAAAGAAACTTAACTGCATCCCAGAACAAAGCTCAAATGGATACAATAAATCCGGTGTCCTGCAAAGTAAAATTTATGTAAAATGTCTAGCATTCAATAAAAAATTACTAAGCATGCAAAGAAGCAGGAAAATATAACCCACAATGAAGAGAAAAATCAATCAGTATAAACAGACTCAGAAATGTACAGAGAGTAGAATTAGTAAACAAGAGCACTAAGGCAATTATATTTACATTCCACATGATCAAGAAGATAGAAGAAAGCATAAGCACATTAAGGAGAGACATGGAAGGAGGAAAGAGGGAGGAGGGAGCACTAACAGAGCACTGGTGCCATTTCGTGTCTACCACCTGGCCCCTGGCTGTTGAACTTCCCACTCACTTGCCAGAGCCTCCCTAGAGGCTCAGCAGCATGCCAGCCTCCCTTCCGAAGAGCTCACTCAGCAGCCCCTCCATTCCCCGGTGTAGTGGCAGAAAATAAGAATGACCCTTTGCACCCTGGCTTGGAGGGACTGTGGCCTCCACCCTGAGGACCCACAGGACATTGAACCAACACTCCCCAAGGGTTTACAAGACCACAAGACTGTCTCCCCCGCACACAGAAATACCCTTCCCCAGGGAGCTTACGGCTTGACGCAATGAGGCGGTAAGTTCCCTCATGCCTGCATTTAAATTAAATTGCACCTAACACTGTCACCTGTGGGCCCCCCCAAATCTACCCCAGGCCAAGGAAATCTGATGGTGTCTGGATGGTGATGAGCCATGTGGGGGGCCAACAAGGATGTCTTTCTCTGGGCTGGGCCCACACGAGGTTGTGGCAACCAAGCCATTTCATGGCAGATTAGTCAAAACAGTTCCTCAATAGTGTGTAAGCAAAAAATGCTTGTTTTCTGGCATCATGTTTACTTCTTCCTCATCAACATGCTCTGAGGGTCTTATATTTCATCTTTACAATGTGAAAAGCACCCAACCAAGACCAAGGTGAGTACCATCCGTTAAACCAGTTGTCAAATTTCGTATGGATTGAAAATAATAATTGCCAGAATTTTTCATGTTTCAACGTTCTGTGATGAATAGGCAGTGACAAGGAGCATGTCTAGAGTTCTTCCATCCCAGCAGGATGGTTCCAACCCATCAGTGGGCCTTGGTACCCCTGCAGCATCGCCAAGAGAAGGCTCCAAGTCACCATGGGCCTTGCATGGGTCTTGGGTGGGCCTTGGGTGGGCCATGGGTGCATCTGGGAGAGGGAAAGAGGCCTTCAGAAGAACAGAGAAGAAGGGGTCTGTGGAGCTGGGCTGTCCCAGACCAAAAGAAACAGGCTCTTTTTGGCCACTATTTTAATTTAATAATTTAATCTGTCTTCGCATGCTTTCTGTACACAGGCAGGCAAGAGCAGACCCGAAATGAGCAGGGTCAGTGATCTGAAAAGGGTCTTATCTTTCCACTGACTGCTGGATATAAAAATAAAAGAAAGGCTAAGAAGATGATTATTAATTCTTTTTCCTCCACACAGTAGCACTGAATTTTTTCCAGTGGTCTGGAAGAGAAAACAAGCCTTGGAACCAGCCTTTTTCAAAGGAAGTTATTCATTTTTCCTAATGTTCATAAAACACCATGGTGGCCAAAGGCTCCCTGTGACCAACTCACTGTCAAAGCTGCCCGTAGGAAAGGTGAGCCCTGATGGAAGCAGCTTAGCCCCAGTATGTGAGTTTTCGGGAAGAAGAAGAAGGGAAGAGAGGGGAAACTCAGAACAAAGTTGTGATACTTCAGCTTTTAGAAAAGCCTAACTGGTAGGAAAACAATATGTATTTTAACAAGTTTCTTCTTTCTTTTTTGGAAGTAACCTAATAATCTTTTAGGCAAAAGGATCAGAGAAATAAGGAATCCCAAGTCCAAATTATTTTCTGTTTAAGAAGACTTACTGTTTCTGCTTTTCTAAGACTGTTTTTTATCCAAAGGCTGGTTGTTACATTTGGCTTAGCCCTAAAGGATGGTTCAGGACATCTTCCTGGGCCTGGATCACCCATTTCAGCCTGTTCACAGCTGCTGATGAAAGGAAAAATCCTTGTCACCTCTTTAATACCTATCTATTACTCTGGAGACGTTAAAGGCTCCTACTTCTTTACCCCAAAGACCAAGCCCCCAAACTGAACTTTGCTTTCTCACTCCTGTAAACTCTGAAGTGCATCCTTTACGAAATAAAGTCACATCTACAAATCTGGGCCAGTCATCCCCTCCTAATTCTTTTCCTTGGAGCAGCTCCCAGCAGATGAATGACACTTAGAAGAAGGCAGACCAACACCAAAGGGAAGAGATTATGTACAACCTAAAAACAAGTCTTCCTGCTTCCCTGACCCTGGTTGAATGGGTGTGGCCCTAGACTCATTGCCAAGGCCAGCTGCAATGCACAGCAGACACATGGCCTTAGGCACGTTATGGAACCCATGTCATAAACAATGAGAGAGGGATTAAATGAGGGAAGGTCAAAGTGAGGCGAGAGGCTCCAGTACGGTGGCTCTTTTTACTGTTGTTGGCTACAAATTCATTTACTCCTCTCAAAAATTCAAGAAACCCACCTCTCAACAACCTTCCCTGCCAAAAAGCAACCCACTCAGACTTACAACAAAGAGGGTCTCATTTCTCTGTACGATTCTCTTTAGGATTTGGTTTGGAGATACAAATTCAATAAATTCTTAACGCCTCCATGCATTTTTAATCTGTTCTCAAAAATCATATTGGGTGATTTTGAGATGCCCACTCAAAAATAGTAAACACAGCTCATGGGTTGGCCAGAGAACTTGAACCAAAAGAGAGGAAAATTCTAGATGAAAAGTTAGGACTGCTTTCCACCGAACCCTGATGCTTTCCCAAGAAGTGTGAATATCTAGAGAGAAACATCTGGGGGAGAGTCTGGAGGCGATGAAGACAGCATGAAAAAGGCAGAGCTCTGTCATTTCAAAGCCAACTTTCCAACTCTGAAATGAAGGGACTCTCACTCTTTCCCACACGGCTCTGCCTTGCTAAATATAAATCCATCTTGGTTTATGTTATGCTGTTTCTAATTGAATCATAGTCTTCATTTGTTTAATTCAGAAATAATAAACCAGCCAGAGTGGCTCCCTGGGAAGCCTTCTGCATGTTCACGGTCCCCAGGCTCAGTTCCCAGCAAGCCACACGGGAGGTGACACCTGGCCAGGGCCCATCCCCAGTGCACCTTCTGAGTACAAGGCACAAAGAGACAAGGATGGCTCCATTGAAGGAAACCCATTAGCAAAATTCACTACATTAAGAAGTCAAAGAGAAAGTGTAATACCCTTGTTCTAGTTTGCAAGCTGCCAGAATGTGATATACCAGAAACAGAATGGCTTTTTAAAAAAGGAAATTTATTAAGTTGCAAGTTACAGCTCTAATACCGTGAAAATGTCCAAATTAAGGCAAGGCTATGAAAATGTCCAAATCTAAGGCATCCAGGGAAAGATACCTTGGTTCAAGAAGCCTGAGGAAGTTCATCTCTCTCAGCTGGAGGGGCACGTGGCAAAGTCTGCTAGCTTTCTCTCCCGGCTTCTTTTTTCATGAAGCTCCCTAGGGGCATTTTCCTTCTTCAGCAACAAAGGTCTCTGGCTGTGTGGGCTCTTGTGGCTCTTTGCAAGAATGTTCCCTCTTAAAGGTCTCCAGTAAGCAACTCCACCTTGAACGAGTGGAGACACACCTCTATGGAAACCATCTAATCAAAAGTTATCAACTGGGTGGGTCACATCACCATGGAAACCATCAAAAAGATCCCACCCAGCAATATTGAATGAGGATTAAAGGACATGGCTTTTTTGGGGTCTACAGCAGATTCATATCTGCATAACCCAAAAAAATCCAAGTGGAATAGAAGCAAATGGCTACTCCCTCAACATGATAAACTATCAGCTCAAATCAGAGCTGATGTGAACTCACCTTAAACAGTGGAATCCAGGAGACACAGCAGATAAGGTCAGAAGCAAGGCAAGATATCACCATCACCCTTATTATTCGAAAGTATTCTGGAAAATATAGAAGGGAAAGAAAGGGGATGGAATAAGGCAAAATTATCACTATTTATAGATGACATGACTATATACCGGAAAATCAATTAAAACCTAACAAGGGTGCACGGGTGGTTCAGTGGTAGAATGCGCGCCTTCAGTGCGGAGACCCGGGTTCAATTCCTGGACCATGCACCCCCCCCACACACACAAAAAAAAACCAACTGAATTAGAATTTAGTTTTTAAAAATCTGGTTATAAAATCAGTATCTAAACTATTGCTAACTCTGAAAGTCTTGGAGCACTTGGAGAAAAGTCTGTAGGCACTTTTCATTCATTCCTGCAGCAAATACTGAGCGCTCCATCCACCAGGCACTGTTCTAGGTGCCAGACATTCTGCAGAAAACAAACCAGGACCCTCTCTTCATCTTCCCTTCTGGAGGGAGGGGGGACACCAGACAGGAGAATTGTTAAACGTGGCGTCCAGGTGGTGTCAGGTCTATGGTGAACAAGAAGCTCCAGTGAGGGTAGATGAGGAGGAAAGGGGCTGCTCTCCTGAAGGAAAATAGAGACCTCCTCTCTAAAGAGCTGACATATGGGCCAGTCCAGAAAGGCGTGGGGGTAGGGAGGGAGGAAAAACTTGGGGGGAGTGTCCAGGCGGCGCTGTGAAGGACAGCGGCTCTTACCATTTAGAGCGTTTTCATCCGAAGTGCAGCATGATCTGAACTTTCTGCTGTCCAAAGAGAGTAGGAACACACCTGTGTTAGAGTCTGTGTTAAAATATTGTTTCAGATATCCTATGGCCCAACGGGCCACAATCTGGCAATTGTAGCTAACACCCAAGCTCCCGCAGTGGGCAAATCAGGTCAGTAGCCCCTGCAGAAAGCTGTCTTCAGAAAGGATTTCTTTATGGATCCATCATGAACTATTAAGGCCAATGTTGTGGCAAAACTCTCCACCTCAGGCCCTGCTCACTTTCTACCAAAGCCAGACCTGTGTCTTGCTGTCCATTCAGAAGAAACCTAGGTCTGATGACTAAAAATATCTGAACAGCAACTTAAATCTTTACAGAAATCTCTTGGAAAATGCCAAAGTGGGGTTTCATTCACAACCCATATCAAACCTTCTTAAAATTCCCTCATCCCATCTTTTCCTCTGTGTCCCACGTCATTCCTCTTTTCCCTTCAGACTCCAAAGAAAATACCTAGTTGGGCCCAGCCCTGGCTGTCCCTCTCCTCCCTCTCACTTTGTCTAGGTCTTAATATTCTCCCCTGTCTCTCCCACCCATGAAAGAAGTCCACCAAGCCAGACTGGGTGACTGTCCACCACTCCCTCCACCCAATAAGGCACCAGAACCACACAAGCAAAGATAGATGTTTCCCTTACCACAGGTAACAAAGAAGCTGTAAATACTCAGACATTTCCCCCCTCAGAAACAGAAGTGTTTTATTTTCCTCAAGGTGATCAGAGCTTAGCAGGCTGCAAGCAAAATGGCGCCGAGATCCCACAGGCCAAGTTGTAAGTGTATTGCTTGCCACCTCTTAAGATGGCCAAGAAACAACCCCTGGGGCTGAGTTGGTTCATATTAGCATATCATGAGACTTGGAAGCCACCCCATAGGTCTCTACTACTGAACACATCCTGGATGGTGTCTCATGGCATATTCTCTCCCAACGTCCCATGTCTTATCTCTCCAGACTTGAAAACCAACTTCCCTAACCTGAGCAGCCAGTGCCCAGAGCTTCCTTGTGATGAGACAGGCTTTGGGCAAACTAGAGTGTGGTGGATGGAATCCTATGCCCCAACAAAGACACGTGCTTAACCGTAACCCGCGTTCCTGTGGGTGTGAACCCATTTGTAAATAGGATCTTTTGAAGATGTATTGTCAGTTAAGGTGTGGATTCATTTCGGATTAGGATCTTCTAAAATCCTATTATGTGTGGTCCACCTGAATCAGGATGGGCCTTAATCCATATTACCTGATAAAAAGAAGAAACTCGGCCAAAGTCAAAAAAAAAGAAGAAGAAGAATAAAACACAGGAAGGAACCAGACAAGCAGGTACCAGAGAGAGACATCATCATGTGATAGAGGAAAAGATCCCAAGCCAAGGAACCAAATAGATTGTGGCAAGCCAGCACCAGAATGCTACAGAATTTTTGGAGAAAGCATGGCCTTACCAACACCTTGATTTTAGACTTCTGTCCCCCCAAACTGTCAGCTAATAAGTTCTTGTTGTTTAAGTCACCCCATTGTGTGGTGCTTTGTCTTAATAGCTCTGGCAAACCGACACATCAGCTCTAGAAATAGTCTGTCCATCTAAAACCAGTCACCCTTGGGAGCAATTGTGAAACAAAATCAAACAGCATAAAAATCTCTTAAAATCCCATCAGTTCCATCTAAAGGTTTTAAGGTGCCATGAATCACATGCAGTCTTTAGGCATATATTAAGTTTTAAGACTCCATGTTGGCAATATTCTAACTTCCTAAGAGGTGTCTGTGAGAACTTTTTAAATCTAGGGAGAGTTACAGACAGAGGAGACAGGCTGAGTCTGTTACAATCAGGGAGTCTCACCTTCAGGCAAAAGGTGGAAGTTCAGGTAGACTCAGCCCCTTCCAGGTGCACCTCCAATTGGGTTATTACTGGTTCACATTTATTGCAACATCTTCCAGTTCAAGGCTGAGCCCAGAGTTTCTGCGGTTCTGGGCTTTCTGTCTGATGTGGCTTTTGAAAATACAACTAATCCTTACAGAGCATCTCTTATTTCAAACCACAGCTCAAGGCTGTTTTCCAGGAAGGATGGTAAACCCTGCTCTGAACTTCCCCCTCTCACTTTCATCTCAATGGCCAGCTAACTAAATTTGCCATCCAGCTAAGCCTGGGGGCAGAACTTGAAGAAAGAACAGCACTTACAGAAATTTCCTTGTCACCCACTCTCCCTCCATGGGGCCAGCTCAGGTCCCACCCATGGGTGGTGGTCCTGGGGAGCCCAGAGCTGCATACTGTTTCTGGGAAAATCATCGTAGCCTCACCGAACCCACACAGATGTCCTCATCCATTCTGGGTGCTTCTAAATGCTACTCAGTTTTCAATAAGTGGAAATAAAAAAGCAACATTGGCTGATGACCTAGTAACAGCTGAAAGTTATCACTTTTAATCTTCATATTACTTTGTCTTTGGATATTTGTCCTGAAAAGACACGTTTTCCCTGAAAAGCAGTCCCACGCTGTTTCTCAGAGCAAATACGATGATTAAACAGACAATTCTCAATTTAATGTCTGCTTTTTAACACAGTCACCGTGAATGAGCTCAGCCTTGTGCTTTTTTCCAATGCTGTGTATACAGACAGTATAGTTTACAAACACCAACCATGGGCCAAACTTCTTAGTAGCTGTTTTTGTATCCTTGGCTACCCAAGAAAATACCATGCAATGGGTTGGCTTCAACAATGGGAATTTATTTGCTCACAGTTTTGAAGCTAAGGGAAGTCCAAAACGAAGTGTCATCAAGGTGACACTTTCTTCTTGAAGCATTCTGGGGCTGGCTGCTGGTGATCCTTGGTTCCCATGTCACATGGCAACGCATATGGTAGCCTCTCCTGGCCTCTCCCTTCTTTTTCCAAGTTCTGTTGATGTTCAGCTTCTGGCTGCTCCCTCTATGACTCTCTCTCTCTGTGTCTAAAATTCACTCTGCTCATAAGGAACTCTAGTAATAAGATAAGACACATCTTGATTGAAGTAGACCATAACCTAACTGAAGTCTCCTCATCAATAACCTCAACAATGGGTTCACACCCACAGGATGGATTACATTTAAGAGCATGTTTTTCTGGGGTGCATACAGCTCCAAACCACCACAGTAGTCCAGGTAAAGTTACATCCATTTTTGCTGCACCAGTGATCTGTGAGGGATCAGAATGCTCAAGTGAAAGCAACATCAGGGTGAGCCCGAGAAGGTGGCAGGAGATGTGGCATTTCATTGTCCCACAGAGTGCAGAAATTTCCACCATGGTCCCTCCAAAGTCCTCAATTTAGAGTGAGTGTGTGTGGTCATTCACTTACCACTTATGGGATAATCCCTCAGTCCTGCCTCGGGGTCAGCCCTTTCCTTGAGCTCACTCTACCCACCACAACTATGTGACAAAGGCTCTCTGTTTCTCAGGTGGTGTCTCTAGCCCAAGGTTCCTGAAGGGACTTGCCCAAGACCACTTGAGCCAGTAAAAGGAGGGGAGGGGCAGGACCCGGCCGTCTGACTCCAAACTTAGCCAAGGTGTCTGAGGGGCTAACCCCAGAGGCTCTACTCATGGAAATTTGCTCCTGAAACCCTACCCAGACACCTGAGCTGTGCAATGGCTGCAATCTGGACCTCTTTGCCCCATGTACGGACAAGACAATGGGCTGTTCCCATCTGGGGAAAATTCCATCCTGAGGGATGAGTGAATTGAGGTAAGCATCTATTATGAGTCGAAAAGTGTCTGTCCCCCCCACAAAAGGATATGCTGAAGTCCTAATGCTTAGTACCTCAACATGTGACCCTATTTGGAAATAGAGTCATGACAGATGGTTAAGATGAAGTCACACTGGAGTAGGTGGGCCTTTAATCCAAGGGGAGAAGAGCCACCAACAGGCCCGGGGAGGAAGCCCCATGACAACTGAAACCCAAGAAGGCCAGCCACTGAGGAAGGCAAAAGCAAGGCCGGATTCTCCACTCCAGGCTTAGATCTTCAGGGCCCCCAGAATTATGAGATAATGAACTTCTGTTGTTTTAAACCATCCAGTTTATGGTACTTAGTTACAGCAGCTGTAGGAGAGATGCTGTCAATGGACAAAGATAATTGTGTCAGCACCATGCAGGATGGTAATTGAGCACCCGCTGAGTGTCGGATCAGGCTCGCGGACCACATCTAGGAGTAGGAGACACAAAATAAAAGCAACAGCCAAGAGGCCACTGACTCAATACAACAGTGGCAGCGATGCCAGTGGGTTGGTGTGGTGATGGCAGATGCTGTGGATCCTGGGGCCCCGCATGTGGGCAGTTTGCCAGGAGCCACAGACCTGACCATGGCAACGACATGGGCACCTCCAGTGCCTTATACCAGCTATCACTGGGCATCAGCACCACCACCCCTGACATGAGGACCAAGAATGAAGTGCTCCAAATAAAGCCAGACAGAACAGGCTCAGCAGCCATGCCAAAGTACTGGGGCCGGGGGGCTATGACTTTTTTTTTCATTTGTCCAAATGCCTTCTGGATGTCCCTTTGTAGTAACCCTCCTCTATTTATTTAGGCCAGACAGCTGATTGTTGGAAATGAGGTAAATCTTGCTTGAGCTTCAACATGCCTCACCAAGACCTTTTAATTTAAGTTTTCCTCCATTCTCCAGGCTTCCCAGAAGCCTTGGACATGTTTCTCAAGAAATATATATAGTTTTTTCTATTTACATTTTACTTTCACTCCCAACACAACTCAAGCTGAAAGCTCCAAATGGTCTGCAAACTTGGCCTCTGCTGACACCAAGCTCCTCCAGGGCTAAACACTTGTTTTTTTTTAATTTCTATGTTAGGCTCAGTCTTCTGGGTGAAGCTTTAATGTCACAAAACTTCCTTACTCATCTGTTTGGCTGATGCTTCCAAACTTTCTCTGCAGAATGTAGCTTTGCTTTCCACCTGATTATAAAGGTGTACATGTGTTCAAACAATGCAAAAAACAAGGGGAAAAGTGAAAATCACCTGAAATCCGATTTGCTCATGGATAAATTAACAAATTTTGCAATGCCAAACTGGTATTTCTAGTCTCTGCATGTACATGGACCAAAGGGAAATGAAGCTGGTTTTATTCAGTCCCGGTGTAGGCACATGGCAATGGCAATGGACTCATGTGGCTACTTTTAGGCACCCCACCCACCCCATGAGATGAGGACTTGGCAATCATATGGAAGAATAATTGCCAGGTCCCTGGAGCCATTGGCAGCTGGGCTGCTACCATCCCCTCTGACTTAGAGAACAGAACTGAGCTTTGTTCTGCAAAATGTCTTTGAGAACATAAAATATACAAATTATAAATGTGAGATGTCACTAGGGTATGATATTAACCCACCTAATTTGCTTTCTCTTCCATGTTACTGGTCATTCACCCCTCGCTCCCTCTCCACTGCCATATTTCACTTTTTGACACAGATTAATCAGCTTCTTGACAAAGTTGAACTAAAACAGGATCTCCTTAGTCTCTTGCAAAAGAGATTTTGCAAGAACCACTGGTCATAAACTCCAAGCAGTGTGACTCTATTAGTGAAGGCTCCATGACCTGAAATTGCCAAGCCACAGGCCACTAAGATACCACCTCCACAAAGACCAGCTGATGGCAGCTGAGACACAATGCTACCACACAGGAGGGTCAGAACCCAGTGTCCAATGATTAGTAGAGCACCGCAAGACTTTTATGTAACCTGCTAATTGTGGATCCTTTCCTTGGAAGTGTGCTCTCACCTACTGTGCTAGTATGAAACTGTTATGTGCCCCAGAAAAGCCATGTTCTTTTAATCGTAATCCAAACTTGTGGGGGCAGATCTATTGTTTAGGGTGGGACCTTTTGATTAGGTTGTTTCCATAGAGATATGACACATCCAAATGTGGGCATGATCTTTTGATTAGATTAATGCCACAGAGGTGTGGCCCCCCCATTCAAAGTGGCAATGGGAATGGACTCATTGCCATTTAATTAGTTTACTGGAGTCCTTTAAAAGGGGAAACATTATGGAGGAGGCTCAGATGTAAATGTTTGGAGATGCTTAGAGAACTGACACCGAAAACAGAGAGTGAAACCAAAACATAGACGTATAGAGATGCTAATCTAAAAGATGAAATCCAGAGTTTGCCCCAGAGAAGCTACATAAGGGCCCAAAGAAGCTCAGAGAAGAGGCCACTGGAACCAGTAGCTGAAAACAACAAAATCCAGAAGCAAAGGATCAGCAGACATTGCCATGTGCCTTCTTATGAGACAGAGGAACCTCAGAAGTGATCAGCTTTTCTAGAATGAAGGTATCCTCTTATTGATGCCTTAATTAGGACATTTCCATGGCCTTAGAACTGTAAATTTGTAACCTAATAAATCCCCTTTGTAAAAGCCAGTCCATTTCTGCCATGTTGCATTCTGACAACTTTAACAATCTTAAGATACCTGCATTACTTTCGCCAAATCACCATACAGCTGATGTCTGCATGAATCAATGATGGGAAACCATCGGGCTAATGCATTTGGGGAGCATCGTGAACGCTGGGAAAAGGTGGTATCCCAATCTGTCTGGAGGATGTGTCCCTCCCTGGTGGCGATGACCCTATTGGAATGAATGGGAAATGGTGGCGCTCTCCCATTAACCTAAACGTATTCCTGGAGGAGAAATACATGCAGCACACTCAGCATGAAGATCTCAGAATGGGATCACAGATCAGTAGATTGTCATGCTGCTCCTCAGAGCAGAAGGCTGGGATCTGGTGGGCACAGAGCAGTAAGGAAGAGGGGCCAGGGAAAAGGAAGAACAAATATGGAGTTGCTGGGCTAGGAGGAGGTGAGTTGGGGCCAGGTCAGGGTGGGCCTGGGCATTCCTAACTCCTCCTCTGTTCTAGTTTGCTAGCTGCCAGAATGCAATATACCAGAAATGGAATGGCTTTTTAAAAGGGGGGATTTAATGAGTTGCTAGTTTACAGTTCTAAGGCTGAGAAAATGTCCCAATTAAACAAGTCTATAGAAATGTTCAATCTAAGGCATCCAGGGAAAGATATCTTGGTTCAAGAAGGCTGATGAAGTTCAGAGTTTCTCTCTCTCAAGTGAGAAGGCACATGGTGAACACAGTCAGCATTCCTCTCTCAGCTGGAAGGGCACATGGCACTCATGGCATCATCTGCTAGCTTCTTCTCCTGGCTCCCTGGGAGGCATTTTCCTTCTTCATCTCCAAAGGTTGCTGGCTGGTGGATTCAGCTTCTCTTGGCTATGTTGTTCTGCTCTGCTCTCTCTGAATCTCCCATTCTCCAAAATGTTTCCTTTTATAGGACTCCAGAAACTTCTCAAGACCCACCCAAATGGGTAGAGACATGTCGTCACCTAATCCAGTTTAACAACCACTCTTGATTAAATCACATCATCCAGGGAGATGATCTGATTACAGTTTCAAACATACAGTATTGAATAGGAATTATTCTGCCTTTATGAAATGGGATTTTGATTAAAACATGGCTTTTCTAGGGGACATACATAATTTCAAACCAGCACATCCTTTTACCTCTTACTTCCAATTAATTACCAAACCTGTCAATTCCACCTCCTAAATATTAAACCAAAACCTCTAAGGGGTTTTCCCCAGCCAGGTGAGTCTACCAGGGAGGCAGGTTTGAGCACTATTGTCCTAGTCTGTGCCCCCAGGTACCTGTAGTCTCACTATCAATGATAGCTCTGATATTGCCATTTTTATCATATCATCATCTTCATTGTCTTGCCTATCACAATAATCTTTGACAGGCTATTCCAATATCTATGCTACTCCTTTAATTTTCACGTTTAAAATTTGGAGACAATGTCCATCTTCATTATCAAACTGCTTTCCAAAGGGTGCTTAACAAATGATGAATAGCCCCAGTTCGCTACTTGGAACCTGAAGCCACCTGGTGCTGCCTCTGTGTCCACTTCCGTTGTTTTGATTTGGGAAGCAAAGCCAACATATGAAGCCACATGTTGGAGTGGAGCTTGCTGGCAGCTTCAGACTCTTGTGGCAGGTGCCAAAGCCTACCTCCTCAGAAAGGCCTTCTTGGCCATGGTTTGGACAGAAAACTGTTCTCGTCATTGTTTATTAAGAAGATTCTGGTGGATTACTCAACAGGGCCCATGAATCTGAACTCTGAGGAGGGCTGCAATATACAAGTGTCATTGTTTTTGGAGAAAGGCTAATAGTACTAGCTGGACTCACTCAGGGCCAGCTCATCAGAAGGAAGAAGCGATAACGTCATCCTCATGATATACAGTTAAGCGATAAGATGCAGACGTAATGAGAACTCTTTTCTCCTGGAAAAGATTAAAGATGTGAAATCCTGGCTTGGGAAAAAAGACTCTTTGTCCTGCTGAAACAAAGTGACCAGATGTCTTGATTTAGGCAGAGCAGGGTCTGATGTTTCAGTACTAGCCCCTATCTCAGGCTTTTTTTTTTTTTTTTTTTGGTTATTTCACAGTTTCATGACTTTACAAAGCACCCATTGAAAGAATCTAAACTCCTTCTGTGGCTGGTCTTCCTCTCCTTAAGAGCAGTAGCCCCACCCAGGCGGATGGGACCAGGAGGCTGGATCTTTCCAAGCAGCAGAGAGGGGGTCAGGAGGAAGGGCCCCGTGAGAGGCTTTTCTCACATCCACACTCTGATGTGGGGCAGAGATGGAGCCTTGCTGGGACAGTCTCTGCACGCGAGACGTGCCTCTCTTCCAGACCTTCTCCAGGAGACTGCTCTGGTTCTTCCTCCCACGAGAACCCATCAAATGGATACTAAGTCACAGGAACAGGAAGAAACATCCAGAGCCTTGTAACAGCTGTCCAGAAAGAGAAGTGTTTGTTCTTGCTCCATGGCTTCCTTAGAGGAAAGAATTGTGTGGGGTGTCTCCTCTCCTCTCAACTGGGTGAAGCCTCCTGGGAGGTGGAAGACACTGAACCTGTCCCTAATGAACCAGCATCTTGAACTGGTATGAAGTTGCTTCCCTGCTGTAGGCCTGTTTCTTCACCTGTGATTTAAGAGGATTGAGTCAAAGTTTGGGTCTAAATCCCTGGAGGCAAGAACTCTACCCATCATGTATGAAGTTGGAATAGCACCTTGCACAGTACTTGGCATGTAGCAGGAAATCAATGAAAACTGCTGAGAAAATAAAAAATGCCTGCAGGAATGAAAAACCCTTGAGTGGTCCTCTTTGGCCCTAAGTTCTGTGATTCCCATCAGATAGTTTTTCAATCACTAAGACTGTAGAATTTGCCCTGAACCCAGTCCTCAATGACTTTGTTCACTGAACAATGAGTGCACAATATCTACCTAAATGTTTAAGTATCTACTGAGATTCCCACAGAACACCAAGCAAAAGTAAGCCAAAGGAAAAATGGCTTCTTAGATTTTATACCCAAAGCACAAGAAAAAAAAATAGATATATAGACCTCCTCAAAATTAAAAAACAAAATTGTGCACCAAAGGACTTTGTGCCAAAAGTAAAATGACAATCTAATCAATAGGTGAAAATATTTGGAAACCGCATATCCTATAAGAGTTTAATATCCAGAATATATAAAGTAATCCTACAACTCAACAATAAAAAGACAAGTAACAATTTAAAAATAGACAAAATATTTGAATAGACATTTCTCCAAAGAAGATACACAAATGACTAAAAAGCACATGAAACATCACTAGCTATTAAGGAAATGCAAATCAAAACCACAATAAGATATCATTTCACACCCAATAGCATGGCTACTTTTTTTTTTTTTTTTTTTACTGAACTGACCATGCAAGCCAAATTAGGTCATACACTAACCAAAATATAAATTTTGCACCAAATAAACATCTCTCCCTTTGGTCTCACACAGAAGATGAAGTTTTAAAATATGAAATGATATCATCCTTTACCCTGTATTCTGATCCACCCCAGTCCTATTCAGATCAGCTTCATTCATATCACTAGTCAAAGTCTGATCACTTTTTCAACTTTTTAAACAGTTCCTCTATGGGGTAATGGTGACCTTCATAGCTTCAGAGCTCTAACTCTGAATCTCAGGTGTCACACAAATACCCAAAGTTTCTAGGAACAACCAGGTTATATACAAATATCTCAGTATTGCAGAATTTAGAAATAACAGTTACAACTCCAGAATATATGCAATTGCTGTAAGAGCTTCAATAGACCCCAACCTGATAACCTGTGCTCTTAATGTCAGTTCACTGAGTTTTTATCTCATAGTTAGTCCATATGAGTGAGGCATGTTAATATTTGTCTTTTTGTTTCTGCCATTTCGTTCAACATACAGTTCTTAAGATTTATTCACCTAGTTGCATGCCTCACAGCACCAGTTTTCTTTTAATTCTTTATACATATTTTCCTTTAATTATCTGAGCATGTTTGCAATAACTGCTTTGGAATCTTTTTCTACTAAATCTAGCACTGGGCTCACTCAATGCAGTTTTAATTGACTGCTGTGGTTTTCTTATGTGTGGATAACAATTTGCTGCTTCTTTGCATGTCATATTTTTTTTCATTGAAAACTGGCAGTTTGGATAATATATTGTAAAAACTATAAATTCTGATTTTTTCCTGAGGGTTTTTAAAAATTTTTCTGGACTTCAACTGCATAATCTGTTTCTTCATTGGTATGCAGTTCCTGATGTCCCTGCTCATTTTTTAAAAATTCTTATTTAAAAAGATTTTTAAAGTTTAGCTTCTGATGGGTCACCCTGGTGTCTGCATAGCTTAGTGGTCAGCCTAGGGTTTGGGAAGAGGCTCTGCTCAAACACCTCCAGGTGTCTGTCATCTGTCCGTCAATCTGTACGTGAGTTAGGGAGTGCATTCAGAGTCCAGTCCATTCCCAAATTCGTATTTTCTTTAAAAAGCAGAAAATTACAAGTGTTGGTGAGGATGTGGAGAAATAGGAACATTCATTCATTGCTGTTGGGTATGTAAAACAATGCAGCCACTGTAGAAGACAGCTTGGTAGTTCCTCAGCAAGCTAAATATAGAATTACTATATGACCCAGTAACCCACGATGAGGTATATATCCAGAAGAACTCAAAGCAGGGACTTGAACAGACATTTTCACACCAATGTTCATAACGGCATTATTCACAATTGTCAAAGATGGAAGCAACCCACGTGTCTATCAACCGATGAATGGATAAACAAAACATGGGGAATAACTACATAGAATATTATTCAGCCATAAAAAGGAATGCTGCCCTAAAGCATGCAACAACACAGACGAACCCTGAGGACATTATGTTGAGTGAAATAAGCCAGACACAAAAGGACAAATATTGCATGATCTCCTGTTATGAACTAATTATAAAGACCAAACTCACAGAGTTAGAATCTAGAATATAGGTTACCAGGGATAGATTGGGGATAAAGAAAGGGGAGGAGACTTAATTTGGACAGAATTTCTATTTAGGTTAGTTGTGAAGGTTTAGAAATGGATGGTGGTGACAGTAGCACATTATTGTGAGTGTAATTACCAGCCCTGCAGTATGTATGTGAATGTGGTTGAAAGGGTAAGTTTTGAGTTGTGTATGTTACTAGAATGAAAGTTAGAAGATAAAACATGGGACCATGTAACACAGTAAATCCCGTTGCGGACAATGGCTTGGTGTTAATAGTACAAACATAAGAATGTTCTTTCATAAGTTAAAACAAATGTATGATACTATTACAAGGTGTTAATAATAGAGGGGTATTGGGGAAAATACTTCTAAAGTAAACTATGGATTATAGTTAATGGTGCTATTTCGGTATTCTTTCATCAATTATAACAAAGACACCTCACTATACAAAGTGTCAACAATAGAGGGATATATGAGAACACTCTACGTTTTACATGACTTTTCTGTAAACATACAACTTCTCCAATTAAAAATAATAATATTTTTTAAAATATTATGTTGAGTGAAAGACGCCAGACACAAAGTACTACATATTGTATGAGTCCATCTACATACAATGTAAATATACATAAAGCCATAGAGACAGAAATAGTGGTTATGTGGAGGTGGGGAAGGATAGAGAGATTGAGCACTGACTGCTAAGGGGAGGTTTTCTTTTTGGAATAATGAAAATATTCTAAAATGGATTGTGGTAATAAATACACAACTCTGTGAATATACTAAGCACCATTTATTGTATGCTTTGGATGTACTGTGTGGTGTGTGACTATATCTCAAGAAAATTGCTTTTTAAAAAGAAAAAAGCAGTAAGCCAAATGGAGAGCAAGAACATGATTAGCAGCCTCTAGTCTCGTCCCTATGGGACTCTGGCATGCTCAAGATTTGGAGTCAGAAAATACGATCTGAAAGTAAACTTTTGCCAGCTAATAGCATTTGTTTGTTGTTGTTGTTTCTGCCTTTAAATAAATTACCTGATCCCTCCGTGACACAGTGTTCCCACCTGTAAAATTATATAATAATGTAATAATCATATACACACATTCTCTCACTCACAGAGGGTTGTTTTGATGATTAAATGAGAAAATATTTGTGAAAACACCGATAGCCAAAAGGTCGAAAGAACCCAAGTGTCCATCAACAAACGAATGAATAAGCAAAATGTGGTACATAGACACAATGGCATATTATTCAGCCATTCAGCCATAAGAAGGAACAAGTTTGAAAATGTTATGCTCAGTGAAATAGGCAGGGCACAAAAGCACAAATTACGTGACATCGCTTATAAGAGATGACTAGAAATAGCAAATTTACAGAGACAGAAAGTAGATTCGAGGTTACCAGGGTATCTTCATTTCCCAGGCTGCTAAGACAAATGCCACACAATAGGATGGCTTAACATGAGGAATTTATGGGATCGTGGTTCAGAGACTGGAAGCCTTCCTTTCTCCCAGGTGGGAAATGTTCTGGCTGGCTGGCAATGCGTGGGTTCCTTGGCTTCCCCATCACGTGGCAATGCCCTCTCCTTCCTCTTCTGGGTTCCTTTGACTCCCAGCTTCTCCCCATGGCTTTTTCTTAATAAGGCAACCAGTAATAGAATTAGGATGATCCCGATTCAGGTGGCCACATCTTAACTAAAATACCATCCTTGAAATGTCCTATTTACAATGGGTTCACCCCACAGGAATAGGACTGAGATTATGAACATGTTTTTTCTGGGATACTTAACGCAATCTATCACACACAAGATGGGGGAAGGGGAAGATTTTGCTTGTTTGGTATAGAATGTTTGTAAATAAAAATAAAAGTTAATTTAAACATATATATTTTTATATATGCTAATTTAAATATATGTATTTATATATATGTTAATTTAAATATATATGTGTACACTTACACATATATATACAATTGTGAAAACACCTTATAGAAAAAAATACAATCACATGTTAGTCTCTGCCATCATATAGGCTGGCATGAGTGCACTGGCGTTATAAAAACAATTACTGGCATTGCTTTGAAATCTGATTAGGCACTTCTTCAGGAACATGCCAGACTCTCCTCCAATGCTGTCATTTTTGAACATCAAACAAATCTTCCAAAATGACATTTTTATGTCTTTAGTATGAACAAATGGAGAACATATGGATTCAATTTCATGATATCTATACATTAGACTAAGGAGTAATGTCCTGGGGAAGGAATCTGAGTTTTGGTAGAGCCTCAAGCTTTAAAATAAAAATACAATAATCCAAGTGAAGGAAAACTGATATTTAATGAATATATCGCATTGTTCAGATGCTTTACATACATGATCGCCTGTAATCTTCACAAAAACCCCGGGAGACATGAACTGCCATCCCTCCTTCAGAGATAAGGTAACTGATGTTCTGAGAGATTGAGTTATTTATACCGAGAGCGACAAAGCTGAGACTAAAAGCCAGATCTAACCGAGATTAAGGCCTCCGTGATGTTCTCTACCCACCTGCCTTGACAAGCTGAGTCATACCTGAAAGAGGCCACTAGTTCCTCACTTCATAGACAAACAGAACCTTCTCAAAAAATGTGAAATGTCCTCCGTGCTTTTTGTAGACCTTAAAAGATCTGGAAGTTGGTGTTTTCTCAATCCCTGCTGGTAATAATCCATAAAATAACCTCACTCAGAGAACTGATGTCAATGAGCACTACCCTAATGCTGAGACAGAAACACAATTCCAAGTGCATTTGCTTATTGAATAAATATTTACATGTCCCAGGCCCTGTGCCACATTACAGACAGGCTCGTTACATGTCGTATTGGAGAGCTTTGCGTTGGAGCTGAGAATCCCTAATAAACAGTGCGAACATGACCATGAAATTAACGAGGCCTTGTTGGCTTCCCTGGAAGAATCTGGTTAATACATCCACTTGGTTTCCAAGAGGACACTAGCTTCCTGCCTTCACATGGGAGGGAGAAGGATGGATCCCTTCTCCAGCATTGCAGTCTTTCCAGCAAAACGAGCCTGCACAACTGTCCAGGAGGGTTGGCGTGGTCCCCTCCAGAAGTGGCCTGGCCAAGCAAGCCCAGCATAGTGCCAGCCAGCACATCAGAGACGGAGAGATTCATGACCTCCTGCTATCTGTATTCCCAGGCCTCCACCCTTCTTGGATCTACAATCAGAGCTTCGAACATAATTCTGTGCACAGGGCAGAGAAGAGGAAGGAAGTGAATTGACTCCCCCATGTGAACGCATCCATCCCAAACCAATGGGCTTGTTACGTCACCCTTTACAGACAGGAAGACTCCTACTAAACATCAGTGTGGACCCTCGGAGGCAGGGCTGATGTGCACATCATTCCTGGCCATTCAGGGGCTGCTTTATGCTAGGAAATCCTCTTACCTCAGAGAGGCTGGACTACAAGAACTCGCTATTAAATAAGCCAAAGAGGAGTTGCCAAACCCGAAACCTCAAGGGCTTCTCAATGTTGATATTTCACTATTTCCCTTTGCATAGCTGCCTAAGATCATTCATTTTAGGAAAGCGTTTTCTAGTTCATCAAGCACTTCCATTTCCTCTAGTCTCTGGTCACCACCTTCACAACTCGTGGAGTACAGCTAGTTGTGGCTATTATCATTATTATCACTCTCATTTCACAGATGCCGGCACCAAGAGAGGGTAAGACACTTGCCCAAGCCCCTGGGCTGGGTGCTAAGGTTGGAACTTCTGGCCAAAAGTCTTGCAACTTGTCTCCACTACCCTTTGACCTCTTTCATCACTGCTCTCATCACCTGTTTATCAGATGCTTGCAGGTAGGAATCATATCTTCCTTGTATTTGTTAAAGAGTCTACAATTAATACGAACTGCAAAATTTATGTTGGATTTAATGTTGAGTTAAAAGGAACTGAACAGATGATGTTACACAATATAAAGGAAAGTCACACCTGTTTCTGCATATTACCTTTCCACACAGCCTGCATCACTGTAATCACCATGAGTCTCCATTTTCCCTGTTTCTGCATAACATGGTTGTGTCATTTTTACTGGCCACACAATATCCAGTTATATTCAGGTACCACAGTTTACCAACACTTGTCTCCATTTGGAGCTTTACAGTTCTTTCCTTAAAACAGAGTCAAAAAGTGCCCGCTTCAGGCAACCTAAAGTACGGAAAGACCTTCCCCTGGGTGTACTTAGCTGTGTCTCTCCAATGAGCTCAGTTGTCCTTAGTGACTTATTAGTAATTAGAAATTTTGGATCTCAGACCCACCAAGCCAGACCCTTTTGGGAAAGGGACTCAGGAATCTCCATTTTAACAAGCTCCCCAGTGATTTTTCACATGCTTAAGTTTGAAAACCAATAGTTACTTATGTGAACCTTGATACAACTGGATTCTGTAGCCAATTTAGTGCCTTTGATTTAACTACCTACACCTAGATTGTGTTTTAAAATTCTCTGAGATATAATAAAGCATCTTCCGTACTCTAACCATCTTTTGTACTCTTGTCCTGAGGGGAGAAGGACAAAGATGGTTGGCTCTGAGTGAGGAGTAAAGGGTAGGGTTCAGTGGGAGTAGAAGGTATGGCTTCAATTTTAGCATAGGAGCTGAAAAGGAGGCTGCATTGATTCTTTGGTATGCAATTGAGTAAGCATCTAGGGCTGGAAAGCCTTCTGTTTGAGAATGTCCTTGGTGTTTTCTCCAACAAGCAATTGCCCAACTGATGTATAGACTCTGTTTTCAACACTGGGACCTTGCAACTCAAAGTCAACCTCAAGCACTCTTTTTGCAATAAGTTTGCCAATAGCAATTTTGTTCATTATTTGTGTGTTTTGCTAAACATAATGGGGCCACAGAAACAGTATCCGACATTTTCTCAAGATGATTCCCAGAAGAACCCTAAAGAATGTCTGTTATTTTTTCTTTACTAAAACATCTACTCAATTTGAGCTTGGGAAATACTTCTTTCTACAAATGGTACTTACAAATAGAGGTATGCACCTAAAAGCAGATCCCCAAAATATCTGAAGCAAATATTGATTGCTATAAAGGGAAAAATATATAGTCCTCCTAATAGTAGGAGATTTTAAAATACCCTTTTTTCAATAATGGATAGGACATCTAGAAAGAAGATAAATTAGAAAATAGAAGACTTGAACGATATTATAAGCCAAATAGACCTAACAGACATACATAACTATTCACCTAATAGCAGCAGAATACACATTCTTCTCTAGAGAGCACAGGTCATTCTCAGTGAATTCCAAAATATGGAAATCATAACATGTATGTTCTCCAACCACAATGGAATGAATCTGGAAATCAATAACAGAAGGAGAACTGGAAAATTGACACATACATGGAAATGAAACAACACATTCTTAAACAACCAACAGGTCATAGAAGAAATCACAAGAGAAATTAGGAAATACATTGAGGCAAATGAAAGTGAAAACACAGCATAAAAAACTTATGGGAAAATAAATAAATTTATCTGGATGTGAAAAATAAATAAATAATAATAAAATTCTTGCTGTGAAAAATAGTTTATGGGATGCAGCAAAGGTGGTTCTGAGAGTGAAATTTTACCTCTAAATGCTTAAATTAAAAAAAGAAGTAGCTCAAACCAGACACCCAAACTCACAACTGGATGAACTAGAAAAAGAAGGACAAACTTAACCCAACAAAGACTATAGCAGAGATAAATGAAATAGAAAATAAAAAACAGTAGAGAAAATCAACAAAACCAAAAGTTGGTTCTTAGAAAAGGTCAATAAAACTGACAAAGATCAATAAAATTAGGAAACTTTTGGCTAGACTGACAAAGAAAAAGAGAGATCAAAAATAACTAAATTTAGAAATGTAATAGGCAACATTACTACCAATGCCACAAAAATGGAAAGCATTATAAGAGAATATATGAACAATTGCACACCAGCAGATTAGATACCCTAGATAAAATGGACAAATTCCCACAAACACACAAATCACTTACACTGATTTATGATGAAATAGATGTTCTCAATGGAACAATAACAAGTAAAGAAAGTGAATCAGTAATCAAAAACCTCCCAACAAAAAAAGCTTTAGGACCAGATGGCTTCACTGGTGAATTTTACAAAAATTCCAAAAAGAATTAACATCAATCCTTCTCAAAGTCTTCCAAAAAAATTAAAGAGGGAACACTTCCTAACTCAGTCCTAATGAAGCCAACATAACCCTAATGCCACAGCTACCTAAAGATAACTCAAGAAAATTACAGACTATATCCCTCATGAGTAGAAGTCCAAAAATCCTCAACAAAATACTAGCAAATCAAATCCAAGAGCAAATAATATTTTTATACACCATAATCAAGTGGGATTTATCTCTAGTATGCAAGGATGATTCAACATAAAAAAAATCAGTTAAAGTAATACACAGCATTAATACAACAGAAGAAAAATGCATTCTTATCTCAATTGACATAGAAAAGGCATTTGACAAAATCCAGCACCCCTTCTTGATAGAAAACTAGGAATTGAAGTTAACTTCCTCAACATGATAAAGAGCATATATAATAAACCCACCATTAACATCATACTCAATGGTGGAAGACTGAAAACTTTCCCTCTAAGTTCAAGAACAGCACAAGAATGCCCCCATCACTGCTGTTAATCAACATTGTACTGGAAGTTTTAGCAGTCAATTAGGCATGAAAAAGAAATGAAAGACATCCATATTGGAAAGAAAGAGTAAAACCTTATTTATTTGAAAGCAACATGATCCTATACAGAAAATCCTGAAAAATCCACAAGAAAGTTATCAGAACTAAGAAACAAACTCACAAAGTGGCTGAGTACAAAACCAATCTGCAAAAATCAGAAGTGTTTCTATACACTAGTCACAGAACAATGTGAAGAGGAAATCAAGAAAAATATCAATTTACAATAACAACTAAAAGACTCAAATACCTACAAACAAATTTAACAAAGGATATAAAGACCTTACACAAGGAAAACTGTAATACACTGCTAAAAGAAATCAAAGAATTCCTAAATAAATGGATTCAAAACTAAAATCATAGGCTCATGGATTGGAGGTTAAAATTCCAAGAAGAAAATATGGGGAAGCATCTTCAGGGCCTTGTGTTATACAATGGCTTCTTGACTTTACACCAAAAGCACAAGCAACAAAAGGAAAAAATGGATATATGGGATTGTCTCAAAACAAAAAACTTTTGTGCATCAAAGGACTTTGTGATGAGAGTGAGAGAAAAAAAACAATCCACAAAATGGGAGAAAATATTTGGAAATCACATATCTGATAAGGATCTAATATCCAGAATAGATAAAGAATTCCTACAACTCAATAATAAACAAACAAAAAAAGCCCAACAAGGAATGGGCAAACAGAAAACAACAAGTGCTGGAGAGGATGTGGAGAAATAAGAACTCTCGTTCACTGTCGGTGGAAATGTAAAATGATGCCGCTGCTGTGGAACAGTTTGGTGGTTCCTCAAAAAGCCAAATATAGAAAGATCACATGAGCTCGAGATCCCCCTTCTAGGTACATCCCCAAAAGAATCAAAAGTGAAGACTGTGGATGCTGATGTTCACAGTGGCATTATTCGCAATTGCCAAAAGATGAAAGCAACCCAATGCCCACCAACGGATGAATGGATAAACAAAGTGTGGTGTCTACATGTGCAGAATATTATCCAGCTGTAAAAGGGAATGGAGTCCAGATGCATGTGACCTCATGGATGAACCTGAAGGCACCATACTGAGTGAAATAAGCCAGGCACAAAAGAACACACATGGTCTGATTTCATTTAGGTGAAATAATTAAAATATGGAAATTAAACTAGAATACAGGGCCAGGATGAGGGTAGGGAATGGAGTGATAACGTTTAATTGGTACAGAGTTTCTTTTTGGGGTGATGGGAAAGTTTTGGTAATGGATGGTGGTGTTGACAGCACAAAACTGTAAATGTGATTAACAGCACCGAATTGTATATTTGAATGTGGTTATAAGGGGAATTTTAGGTTGTATATAAGTTACCAGAATAAAGAGTCTAACAAAACATAGAACGGTACATCACAAACAGTGTATCCTGTTACAAGCTATCAACTACAGCTAATAGTATAATTTTAATAGTATCATTTCATCAGTTTTAACAAAGGTACCACTATAGTGCAAAGTGTTAGCAATAGGGAACACTGTGTATATGACTGGTATATATAGGAACTTGGTTCTTTCTACATGATTTTTCTGTAAATTTACAACTTCTGTAATAAAAAAAAATTGACTATTACACTTGCTATCATGTAAGTGACAACAATGCTGGGTGATGACATTGCCTCAGGGACATAGCTATTGCTTAGCATTTATGGAGCCTCTGCTTTGTTTTCCCTACCTATCAAATAAGGGTGGCATAACTTCAGAGGGAATACAATAAATAAGTACTGCTCTTCCCCCTGAACAACTGAAAATTAAAATAAGAAGTAACAGGTGGGAACTGTCCATAGAGCATGTGAGCCCCTGATACCTTTAACAAAACATATCTCCTTTTTGTCTCTTCCACTTCTCTAGTCGGCAGTTAAAAATCTTCACCTCTGCAGCATCCTTCCAATCTTTGCCCCCTGAAGACCTTTCCTTCTCCCCACTTTTCCATCTGCATGCAGCCCCCTGGCATTAAAGGATTGCCCATGGCAGCTCCTCTTCTGCTCCAGAATCTTCTTCTTTTTTCCCCTAATTTATCAAAACCTATTAGTCCTGTTGCTCATTTACTTGGGATCCTACTTTAGCAAAACTTTTGAAGGATACAGTGTTGAACTTTCTAAGGAAAGCCCTAGTGGTTTGATGTTTCACCCTCTCCAGTAGAGCAGGTGAGTTTTAGAAGTGGCTCTCATGGCTTCAGCCTATAATTTTCAAAATCTGGTTTCCCAGATCTTAGAACACCTTGAGAAGTGCCTCAAGAAAAGGGTGGTAGAGAGAAGTGGGGGGAGACTGCCAAGCTTCCCTCCCCCTCTCCAACCACAGCAGCTCAGCTTTGATCTGTCCTGTTTCCAGAGTTCCCACCCAAGCCTGTATTTGCAAAAAAGGTTGGGGGGGGGGAAATCCACTGCTATGATAATTCGAATTCTGAAAAGTGTAGTCCCAGCCCAGGATTCCTGGCTCTCAGCCCCAGAACCTGTGAACATGGTGAGGCATTGCTCCCAGGATTGTACTATGTTTATGACACAGTTGACCTTAAATGAGGGAGATTTACCAGGTGGACCTAATCTAATCACATGAGGCCCTCAAAGCAGAGTTGTCTTTGGCTGATGGCAGAAGAAAAAGGTGGGGAGAGCTGAAGCACAAGAAGATCATAAAACAAAGAAAAAGAAAGAAAAGCAGCTATTGCTGCTTTGAAGGCAGAGGAGAAGAATGCTTTTTGAGCACCAAAGATGTGCCAGGCATTTCTTCACATGCTCCCATGAAGTGGGACAGTCCACTTCTACTTCACAATGAAGAAATCGAATTCAACAGAGACTAGAAAATTTTCCCAAATCAAATAAGTGTTATTGAGATTCAAGTTCTACAGTATACTGTATATCTCTTAGAACTAAATAAATAAACAATAACCAATTAAAGAGTCTGCATAAAAGAGCAATTAAGCAGTTCACTGAAAAAGAAATAGAAATGGCCAAGAATGTTTGAAAAAAATATTCAATCTCATTCAAAATTTAAAATATGCCAAGAAAAGCACACTGTTTTCATTGCATCCCATATATTTTAATGTTTTCCTTTGCATTCATTTCAAAGTATTTTCTAATTTCCCAGTGGTTTCTTCCTTGTCTGATCAGAGACTTAGTTATCTATTGTGCTCAGAGAACACACACTCTGTATGATCTCAATACTTTTAAATTTACTGAGACATGTCTTACATATTAATATATGGTCTACCTGAAGACTGTTCCATGTGCACTTCAGAAGAAGGTGTTTCCTGTTGTTGGAGATAACTGTTCAATAGATGTCTGTAAGGCTAGTTTATAGTGTTTTCTAAATCATTAGTGTATTTGTTTTCTAAGTCTTCTATTTCCTCGTTGATTGGTCTGTTGTTCTTTCATTAAAAGTCAGGAATGGAAACTTCCAGCTATTATTGTTGAGTGTTCTATTTTTCCCTTTAATTCTGTCAGCTTTTGCTTCATATATTGTGGGATCTGATGTCAGGCACAAATATCAATCTTTGTCTCTAGTAACAAATTTTGAGTTAAAGTCTACTTTGTCTGATATTACTGTGGCCACTTGTTCTAGTTTGTAAGCTTTCAGAATGTGATATACCAGAAACAGAATGGCTTTTGAAAGGGGGAATTTATTAAGTTGCAAGTTTGTAGTTCTAAGGCTGTGAAAGCCTTCAATATTAAAGCAAGGCTATAGAAATGTTCAATCTAAGGCATCTAGGGAAAGATACCTTGGTTCAAGAAGGCCAGTGATGTTCATGGTTTCTCTCTCAACTGGAAAGGCACATGGTGGACATGGCGACATCTGCTAGCTTTCTCTCCAGGCTTCTTGTTTCATGAAGCTCTCCCAAGAGTGTTTTCCTTCTTCATCTCCAAAGGTCTCTGGCTTTGTGGACTCTCATGGTTCTTGTGGCTCTAAAGTTTTTTCAAAAATGTTTCCTCTTTTAAAGGATTCCAGTAAACTAATCAAGACCCACCTGGAATGGGTGGAGTCACAGCTCACTCTAATCAAAGGTTAATACCCATAATTGGGCATGTCATATCTCCATGGAGATAATCGAATCAAGTCCAACCATACAGTGCTGAATAAGGATTAAAAGAAATGGTGCCACAAGATGGATCAGGATTAAAATATGGCTTTTCTAGGGTACATAATCCTTTCAAGCCAACGCACCACTCCAGCTCTCTTTTGGTTACTGTTTACATGGTACATATTTTCCATCCTTTAACTTACAACCTACTTATGTCTTTGAATATAAAGTATGTCTCTTGTATAAAGCATAGAATTTGATCTCAATTTTTTATCCATTTGGAACATCTCCGCCTTTTAATTGGAGTGTTTAATCTATTTATATTTAATGTAGTTCCTAATAAGGTAGCACATATACCTGCCATTTTATTATTTGTTTTCTATATGTCTTTTTTGTTTCTCTATTCCCCCATCACTGCCTCCTATTGTGTTAAATAGTGTTTTTACTTCCTGTGACTGTTGTAACAAGTAATCATATATTTGGTGGCTTAAAGCAATGGAAAAAAAATTTTTTTCACAGTTCTGGATGCCAGAAGTCCAAAATCAGTATCAATATACCAAAGCCAAGGTGGCAGCAGGGCCACACTCCCTCTGAAGACTCTGGGAGAGAATCTGTTACTTGCCTCTTTCTGCTTCTTGTGTCTGACTATTCTTTGCCTTGTGGCCACATCACTCCAGTCTTTAAGGCCAGCACTTTCAAATATCCTTCTGCTCCATCATCATATCATATCTCTCTCTGTTAGTATGTGTCAAAGCTCCCTCTGCTTCTCTCTTATAAGGATCCTTGTAATTGCATTTAAGGCCTACCTAGATCATCCAGGATAGTCTCTTCTTCTCAAGATTCTTAATTTATTCACATTTGCAAAAACTCTTTTTCTTTATAGGGCAACATTTACAGGTTTCAGGAATTAGAATATTTCTTCTAATATTTCAGATATCTTTCTGAGCTCATTATTCTGCTTGCTTTAAATAGATATTTTCTAGTGTGCCATCTTAATTTCTTTGTCATTTACCTTACTATATGTTTTTAGTTATAGTCTTAATGGTTGCCCCAAAGATTACAATTAACATTTTAATTTATAACAATTGAGTTTGGATTAATACAGACTTAATTTCAATAATATACAAAAACTGTATGTAGCTCTGTTCCTTCCTCCCTCCTTTGCATTGTAATTATCATACAAATTGCTTATTTATACATCAACACAGATTTATAATTATTGTTTTATTCATTTGTCTTTTAAATCAGATAGGGAAAAAACAGTTATAGACAAAAGTACATTTATTGTCTTTATATTTACCTATGTCTTTGCCTTTACCAGTGCTCTTTATTTCTTCATGTGAACTCAAGTTACTGTCTAGTATCCATTTATTTCCTTCTGAAGGACTCAATTTCGTATTTGTAGGGCAGGTTTTTGCTTATCTGGGAGTGCCTTAATTTCTCCTTAATTTTTGAAACACAGTTTTTCAGGGTATGGAATACCTGGTTGTTCTACTTTGCTAGCTGCTGGAATGCAATATACCAGAAACGGAATGGCTTTTAAAAAAGGAATGTAATAAGTTGCTGATTTACTGTTCTAAGGCTGAAAAAATGTCCCAATTTAAACAAGTCTATACAAATGTCCAGTCACAGGCATCCAGGGAAAGATACCTTGATTCAAGAAGACCGATGAAGCTCAGGGTTTCTCTCTCAAGTGAGAAGGCACATGGTGAACACAGTCACAGTTTCTCTCTTGGCTAAAAAGGCACGTGGCAAGTAAGGCATCATCTGTTAGCTTTCTCTCCTGGCTTCCTGTTTCAAGAAGCTCCCCAGGAGGCGTTTTCCTTCTTCATCTCCAAGGCCACTGGTTAGTGGGCTCTCTGCTTCTCGTGGCTGTGTTGTTCTTCTCTGGCTCTTTCTGAATCTCTCTCATTCTCCAAAATGTTTCCTCTTTTATAGGACTCCAGAAACTTTGGGTGGAGACATGTTGTCACCTAATCCAGTTTAACAACCACTCTTGATTAAATCATGTCTCCGGGGAGATGATCTGATTACAGTTTCAACATACAGTATTGAATAGGGATTATTCTACCTTTATGAAATGGGATTTGAATTACATCATGGCTTTTCTAGGGGACATACATCCTTTCAAACCAGCACACTGGTTGATACTCTTTTTTCTTTCAACACTTTAAATACATCGTCCCACATCCCATTCTCTTCTGTCCTCCATGGTTTCTGCTAATCTTATTGAGGATCTCTTGTACATGAGTCACTTTTCCCTTGCTGCTTTCAAGAGTCTTTCTTTCTCTTTGTCTTCCAAAAGTTTGATTATAATTGTTTTGATGTGGTTCTCTTTGAGTTTATCCCCCTTGGAGTTCATTGAGCTTCATGAATGTTAAATTAATGATTTTCATCAAAATGCATAAATTTTACAGTGATTATTTCCTCAAATACTCTTTAGCCCCTTTGTGCTGGTTTAAAAGGATGAATGCCCCCTAGAAAAGCCATGTTTTAATCAAAATCCCATTTCATAAAGGTAGAATAATCCCTTTTCAATACTGTATGTTTGAAATTATAATCAGATCATCTCCCTGGATGATGTGATTTAGTCAAGAGTAGTTGTTAAACTGGATTAGGGGACGACTTGTCTCCACCCATTTGGGTGGGTCTTGATTGATTTATTGGAGTCCTATAAAAGAGGAAACGTTTTGGAGAATGGGAAATTCAGAGAGAGCAGAGAATTCTATAGCACCGCTAAGGAGAGTCCACCAGCCAGCGACCTTTGGAGATGAAGAAGGAAAATGCCTCCCGGGGAGCTTCATGAAACAGGAAGCCAGGAAAAGAAGCTAGCAGATGATGTTTTGCTCGCCATGTGCCCTTCCAGCTGAGAGAGAAACTGTGACTGTGTTCGCCATGTGCCTTTCCAGATGACAGAGAAACCCTGAATATCATCGGCCTTCTTGAACCAAGGTATCTTTCCCTGGATGCCTGTGATTGGACATTTCTGCAGACTTGTTTTAATTGGGACATTTTCTTGGCCTTAGAACTGTAAACTAGCAACTTATTAAATTCCCTTTTTAAAAGCCATTCCGTTTCTGGTATATTCCATTCTGGCAGCTAGCAAACTAGAACACCCTTTCTCTCTCTTCCCTTCTTCTCGGACTCCCATTATGCATATGTTGGTTACACTTGACAGTTTCAACAGTTCTCTTAGGCCTGTTTTCTTTCTGCTCCTCAGACTGTATAATCTCAATTGGTCCATCTTCAATTTCACTGATTCTTTCTTCTGCCTGTTCAAATATGATGTTGAGTCCTTCTAGTCAATTTTTCATTTCAGTTATTATACTCTTCAACTCCAGAATTTTTATTTGGCTCCTTTTTATAATTTCTCTCTTTCTGTTAATATTGTCTATTTGGTAAGACATGGTTTTTGTGGTTTCCTTTGGTACTTTATACAAGGTTTCCTTTAACTCTTTGAACATTTTAAATCACTGATTTAAAGTCTTTGTTTAATAAAACCAATAGGTCTGGCTTTCTCAGGGACAATTTTTATTAATGGCTTTTTATTTCTTTTCTATAGGTCATACTTTTTATTTGTTTGCCTAATAACTTTTTTGTTGAAAAACAAATCTCTTAAGCAATATAATGTGGAAACTCTAGAAATTTGATTCTCCCTAATCCCCAGAATTTGCTGTTGTTGTTCTTTAGTGAGTTTTCTCAACTAATTCTATTAATTCTGTATGCTATGAGGATATTTGTCGTATATGGCCATTGTTCCTGCTCCATTAGCTTAATGGTCAGCTAATGATTAGAGAGAGATTTCCTCAAATGTTTGGAAGGAATATGTGTCCCAGTCTTTGCAAAGGAGTTCTGTGTGCCTCAGTCAGTCAGTTTACAGCTCTATCCTAGCCTTCATTTTCTGCTCATGTAGAGCCTTGATGTTAACAAATTGGAGGCTGAGGCTATGATTTTATCAAGTCTTTCCTGAAGACGCACACAGCCTTGGGCATGTGCAGGGCCCCACCCATCCACATAATCTTCAAACGTTCCAGAGATGTGCTGGAGCCTTTCAGTGTCCCCTGTAGACATTTCATTTTTCCAGATTTTCCTTTCAAGCTTTTTAGTTACCCTGTTGTTTACCCAAACTGTTAAACAGTGCCTTGGGCATTCAAGATATTTTTCATGAGTATACTCAGGGGAAAAGACTGTTCAAACTGGAAAAGCTCTGTCAGGCCAAATAAAGACAGTCTTGAGAATGAGGTTTTCCATGGGACCAACAGAAAGGTCAAACGATGACAATTCTCTGGAAATGGAGCTTTGTAGGAGTTCCAATCCTGTTCTGCTCCCTCCAATGGCTACCAGCCTGCTCATTTTCACCATAATTGCAGCGTGTTTGTTTTCAAGGCTAATAAAGAGCTGAGGAAGGTAATGGGAATAGGATAAGTTACAGTTGTCACAGTTCTTCCTAATATTCAGCCCTTTTTTCTTGAATAAGCCTTCCCTGATTGCTGCTAGCCTTTAGTTAATATTCCAGAGTTCTGAAGAAATTAACAATGATAAGTTTTTACCAGTGTTATCGTGACTATTATGGAAGAGAGACATTTTGAAGATTCTTACTCACCATTTTTGCTGATTTCATTCTTATTTTATTTAATTTTAATTAATTTGCATAGCCATGTGTGACTAGTGACTGTTATATTGAATAGCATAAGTCTATAAAGTGCAATGGAAAGTCAATTAGTCAAAGCAAAATTAACTCAATTCTTTTATAGGTATATAGAAATGTAGTAAAGTTAAAATCACGAGAACAAAATGAACTTGTTTTAAACAAAACTGAAAATTTTATTTATAAACTGGACTAAAAGTGGTTACATACATGAATATCCTTGTTCTTAGGAAATGTACATGGGCGTATTAAGTGTTCAAAGCGCATGGTGTGTACAAAGTGCTTTCAGATGTTTAGGAAATTGATAAATAGATAACAGATAGATGGATAGATGGATGGATGGAAAAACAGAAAGATTCAAGAAATGTGGTAAAACATTTGAAGTTGTTTGATCTGGGTAGCTGAGTGGGGGTGTGTTGGAGTCCTCTACATGGGGTTTGTATTAGTTTTGTAACTGCCCTGTAAGTTTGAAATTATTTCAACATTAAAAGCTAAAAAAAGTGTATAATTTATAGAAACCTTTTCAAAATTTTTCAGAGAAAGTACATATATGGATGAATGTGGATATTTTCAATATATATTTATGACATAAAATGGGACCTTCAGAAGAAGGCAGGCCCCAGGGCTTTCATTTCTTAAAATAGCCCTGCTGCTTCTTACTGATCTATAGAGCTTATTTTAAGAATAAAGCATAGGCTATTTTACATGTTTAGTTATGTAGCCAATTTATTGCTTTCTAAACTAAACTAGTATAAATACAACAGCAACAATAATTACAGTTATTGTGCTGTGTTGGGCAAGTTTTCCCCTTAGATCTTTCCAGGTGCCCACCAAGGTAAATCGTCATTACTGCTGTTGAGGATATTTGAAGAGATGAGGCAGCTTGCCCAGGGACATCCCAGCAGGTCCCTGGGGTTGGGACTGGCATCCAAGGCATGCCTTGCTCACGCTCTTAATTTGTAAAGAAACATGCCATGTTCTGTGTCATTTGTGCTTCCCTACTGGTGTTTCATTTGAGTTTATTTTAAAGCCAGTTTGCTTATTGGGAATATATCTTCATTTTGTCCTCTAAGACTATGCCGAAAAGGGCAGGGAGCTGGTGGGTCATGATTCAACTCTCACTCCAGGGTTTCATTCCTTCCTGAAGATACCTACTCACCGTTTTTGCTGATGTCATTCTTTCTAGGGCTTTCTTCCCTTGCTTTGACATAATGCACTAAAAATCCTGAAGCTTGAGCCGATTTGTGGTGATGAGGTCAGCTAAGAACACCTGTGACGCACAGTGGTCAAGTCCCAGGAAGCCAAGTCTGAAGGATGCAGGTAGCTGATTGGCCCAGCAACAGCAAATGTGGTTTTCTAAATGCACTTAGATTTGTTTCATGACAACTGAACGAGGCAGATGAACAACAAGACTACTCACACACCTTGTGTTCTACTGGCTTGGAAAATGCAATTCAACTGCCTAAGAAACTCTGTAGGTAGGTCTGACCAGGACTTTCCCAGTTTGGGTCCTGAAAGTCCCATGTCCCAGAAAACTCTCAGTTCCAGGCAAACCATGACTTTTGCTCATTCCACCTGGAAATGATGTGAGGAAATGCATAACATACCCTGAAATCATCAGAAGGTAAAGAAGCACCAAAAGTCCCCACTAGGTTTCCAGTTGTTGTTTATCAACTTTGACTCCCTTTTTTCCTGAGGGAAAATCCTCTTTTGTCAAGAAAACACATACATGTAATCTAATAGGGCTTAGACCAAGAACTTCAGGGTCTTTCACAGCAGCTAGGACAATGGTTTTGTCCTTTATAGGGGCTCAGCACTCACCCCCATACACACACACACACACACACACACACACACACACACACACACACACAGCATTACTACAACTCTTTTCACAGCATTTCACATTGTCATGCAATGACCTATCCCTACAAGTGGCCAATGCATGCATGGGTGGCATCAACATGGGTCCTCTGTGACTTGAGGTGCCACCCAGGTATAGACAGATGCCCATTTCACTCTGAGAATGTATTACTTAGTGTGGGAATCTGACCACATAAAATCTGCCTCACACATGGACGTCTATATGAATAACTTTTGGGAATATGCTACCTGGGTGGTGTATACAGAAAACTCAATGTCAGAATTTTAAAAATCAAATGACAACACAGAGTTACTGATCATCTAGATGTTTGGCACTGTGTTGATAAAACCTGTAGACTTTTTCCAACGGAGATTCCCAGTGCTGGTTCCTTCCTCTTTCTTCTTCTGGTTTTCTCCTATATTTCCTTTAAATCTTAGTAAGATTCATTTCTGAGAAGACCTCACAGCACGCAATCACTCACTCCCATACACATACACACAGCACTACACACTACTCTTTTCACAGCACTTCACATTGTCATGCAATGCCCCATTCACTAGTCTCATTGTAAGGCAAGGACCATGCCTGCCTTATTGATGGTTTTACTCCAGCATCTAGCTCTGTCCTGGAGCATCCTGAGCACTCATTAAATAACTGCAGAATGTTTGGTAGCCTATATCCACATACCATTATTCTTTCCTGAAATGTACAAATATCTGGCATGCTAAACTTTTCAAGAAGCCAAATACGGCTGATGTTTGCCTCTGTGTTTCTGGATAAAAAAAAGGGAGCGGGGGATGCTAGTAACTACCATAATCCCATGTGAGTATCACAAGAACGCTGTACATTATGCTGGAAAAGCACTATTATCTCCACTTTACAGATGAGGAAACTGAACTGAGAGATCAAATGCGAGGAAGAAGGAGTTGAGGTTAATTCCCAGCTGCTGTAGGGAGGCCGGGCACAGCCACTGATGGAGCACTGATGTCCTCAACAGCTAGCCCATCAGACATCTGGGAGAACAAAGGACTATCCAGCAGATTAAGTGAGACAAGACCAGGGCCAGGTCTCAACACTAGCATTGGAAGAGATGGTCTTCTATTTTTATCTCAAGCCCTCTTACTAGGTCATTTCTGTTGCCAAGAGGCAACAAAATGAAGATCAGTTGAATTATACATATTTTGGTTCCTTTATTTTTTCTAGTTCAAAAAATCAAAACCATATAGGTTTTGCCTTACAAACTGATACACCATAGTTTAGGATTAGAAAATTTTTTTCCCTGGGTAGTTGGATTTTTTTAATGACTTTGGTTCTGTTCATAGTTGAGTAAGCAATGAATGTTTGATTTCAGCTAAGAATACAGTAAATTAGTCCAGAGCATTCTAGGTATCAGTTCACAGTTTGCTTTGTTTCTAGTCCCTGGGAGAAACCATAATTCACTACTAACCATACCACGGCACCTCCTCCACCACACCTGGAGCTCCACAAGTATTAACCTTGAGAACTAGCTCCAAGGACAGGACCCTCCAGCTGCAAGAGTAACTCAGTGACCTTTGCATGAATCCAGCAGGATGAGAAGGGGCCCTGAGACTTCGTAGACACTGGCTGGGATGGCCTCCAGCCCCACTCATGAGGCAAATCACACCAAGCAGCACTTGTTTCAGGAAGCTGAACTGAAGCACCATGAGTGGAATGGAGGAAACATGTCCCAAGGTACCTGTGAAGCTCGACAACCCTGAGGAACCTTACCTTACTCTTCTAAGTTTCAACCTGCCAAAACTGCTTGGCCACAGGACCACCACAGTTCACGATTCCTTATCTTTTAAGAGGCTCAATGCAAAGGAAATAAGTGGTGATATAATGATATAGAGAAACACTGCTCTACCACCTGAAGATACCTTGCCCCCAGACCACTTATGCTGAACCGTGGGTCCCACCCACATGCTCCCACGCCCCTCTGCATAAACAGCACAACACTGAGCACGTTGTTTAATGAATTATATGTCATTATTTTGGCTTCCCCAAATAGACTCTGAACTTTTGGGGCAGAGGATTGTTCAAGCTATTTTCCTACCCCTAGCACAGAGCCTCGTATATATCCTATGTTCAATGACCCATGTTCATATCCTATGTACATTATATAGGATGTATATAATATAGGATTACATACAAATGCCCTGCATTCAGTAAACACTTGTTGAACTCAACTCAGGATGGCTATGCCAAGGACTCATATTATGGTTTTATGGGAACCCTAGCAACCAAATCATTTGAAAACACAACTTTATCCATGATTTAACTATGGGGCTCATATTCACGTTTTTTAGGTTTTCTAAAGTCTTTCTTCTTCCCCTTCTTACATATCACACCATTGTCCTGCACCACACTGATGGTGCATGGTGGCTTTGCAGCTTGCTGGTTAGTGTACTGACGCTCAGGCAGACCTACCCTTTCTGAGCCCACTGGCAGGGAGAAGTCAGATGAAGGACCTCAAGAACCAACAGCTGATGTGGGACCTCCCTGTTTTAGTTCCATTCTCACGAGAAAAGGGTTGAAATCACAATGAAAAGTACGTGCATCCACTGCTGATATTTATTCAGACTTGGTTGCATTCAGCCCAGGCAGTAAGCCTCAGCCCTTGGGAGAACAGGGCTGGTATTTAGCTCCCGCATCCTTCACCTGGTCCTGTCTTTACCTGTTCACAAGTATTTTTTAGGCAAAACCACCCACCAAGATAGTACTCGCATGATTGGAGCTTCATTTTGCATCATCTTTACCTTCATTTATTTGTTCTTTAACAGATGGTTTCTGAGTACCGGCTTTGTACCAGGCACCATGCTCAGCGCCACTGGGCTACAAAGATGAAATCAAATGTGAATCTTCTCCAAGGTTCCCACAACGGAACTCATATTAAGGAAATTGTTAAAAGTCACAAGATTGACGTAAGAGAATATTTGTAAATGAAGGGCCAGGAGAGATCCTTGAGAAAGACTTCTATAGAAACAGTAGAAACAGGAAGAAGAGCTTGAGAAGAAGCAGTGGGAAGGATGAAAGGAAAATGAGAACACCATTTACAGAGCCAACTGAGGTATGGCTTCATGTATTCATTTAACAACAGGGCAGGCATTGTACTGAGCACGGGGGACTCACAGTAGGCAGAGCAGGGCCCTGCGTCCAAAGAAGACCAGCAAGGAGTCCGAGACCAGGCATGAAAAGAGACCCTGGCTGGTTGGGAAGCTCCACAGAAGACTAGCTTGGTGTGTGGGAAAAGAGAGTTCAGTAACCCAGATCAGTTACTCAACTGGTTAGCAAAATTCTTCCAGTCATCAGGTTGTTTATGCTGGCCTTCTTTGAGATTGCTCATAATAATTTTGATTAGGTTAATTACTAAGTAAAGTGGTTTACCTTATATTGGCCAAAGCCCAGGCCATGTTTGATAAGCATCCAACTTAGATATTTGTTACCCATGACTCTAAGGTATGGATCAAAACAAATAAAATTCTCAGCAGCCTCCAACATCCTTCTATTACCCCACCCCATGATCCCCTGCCAAAAAAAGTTCAGTCTTTCCATCCAAATCAACACACACTACTCAGGCCAGGTAATTTGCTACATCCTAGATCATGGATCATAAAGCCTATCCATATACTAAGAGCTTGCCGCATGCCAGTCTGCCTC
Organism: Myrmecophaga tridactyla; assembly: GCA_004026745.1. NCBI lineage: Eukaryota > Metazoa > Chordata > Mammalia > Pilosa > Myrmecophagidae > Myrmecophaga > Myrmecophaga tridactyla. Next base: position 4,185 of record PVIY010015542.1, on the reverse strand, counting down.
CAATAGCTGTGCTCACCTCACCCCTGAAATGCACTCAGACCCTTTCTAGGAGTGGGTTTTTTGGCTGGGCATCATTGGTTCAATTATAAGCCAAAGAGCAAATGAGGCCAATGAGATGTTCCAGGAGAAACTAGAGCATGCAAAAGCATTCAAGGAAGAAGAAATAGAACAGGGAATCTTTGTAAAACTTCACCAAATGGTTTTGAACTTTTCATTTCTTGACCATACCTGCGATTTACAAAGTTGTTGTTGGTTCCTAAACAATGCTTAAATACAACAGTCTATTCTGCTTAATCCCCTTCAGTGGAAACAACTGAAAGTGCTGTCTTCTTCACCCTGGATTTCAAATGTTTAAGACATGTCACATGTTTCCATCCTCATACGGAAATTCCTTGTAGTATTGTCTTCACTTTTTCTAACGTTAAATTGTAAAGCTTAAAAGATAAGAAAAACTCATTTTTGGCTAAATAGTTCTAGGGATGCAGAGTTTAGGAAGAGACTAGTGGGGGGTTTAGCTGAGGGTGAAATTCAGTCACATGCCCAAAATTGAACCACAGCAGGTCACTGGCCTCCAGAAGGCTCGAGAAGGCACACTGTGAATCCTTCTCCAGCCATTCCACACCCGACTCACTGGGCCCTATTCCGGGAGACAAATGAACAAAGACCTGTTCTTTCGCATGTTTTCATTGGCCATCCCAGTGTCTCAGAAAAAGGACAAGTATCTACTAGTAGATTAACATTAAGGAAAAGCCAGTATTGGGGAGGAGAAAAAAATCAGAGGCTGCGTAACTGAAGTTCGGCAGCAGTTCAAAAGCTGAGACTCACAAATCCCCATCCACCAAGCACCTCTCTCTCCTTTCCACAGAGAGGAGGGTTCGGGGTGCACCCTGACCACACCCCATTCTCCGGAGCAGGGCAGAGCTCCAGGAACTTGCTCCCTCCCTCAGCTCAGGACACGGCCACCCTCTAATCCTGCCCACTCAGTTGTTTCCAGGAGTTGCTCAACCCAGTCAAGCCTGTTGAGCAATTTCTTTTCTGAAATCGCCTCTTTGAAGCAACCCCATTTTGTATTCAGTGACAGGAAAGAGATACTGATGCCGATTGTCAAAGGTGAACCCTCCCACCGCCCAACAGCGAATCCCCACAGGGTGCAACAGGACCCACCTCCCCTGGCCTGTCCATCCTCCCTCTGTGAAGCCAGTTAGCCAGGCTTTTTTCCCCTACTGACGTCATATCAGATATTCATCTGAGTGGGAGGAATGAATTACTGCGTTCAGCCACTAGGACACACTCAGGAGAACATGCTCCAAGGAGCTAAGCTCCACGGCGATGCGGGAAAGCTGGGCTCCCAGGGCTCGGGAGGATCAGGTGCGTCTGCAGGGTTTTCCCAGAAGCAGCCATGCCTCCATTTGCACAGCCGACTTACCTTGGGTGCCCCACAGGGTTCCTGAGATGGGGGGGAATTTTCCTCAGAGCAAAATGTCCTGTGCCTGCCTCTACTGGGCCAATTATTTCCCTTTCTAGAATTTTGAGGGATAAGATATCAACAGCTGGAGACTAAATAAGTTCACATGTCTACAATGCAATAGCATATGACCATTAAAAATTACACATAGAAGAATATTTCATGATGGGCAAAAATAGTGACCACATATCACTTAATAGAGAAATGTGATCATAAACAGTACAGGCAGAAGGATTTCAGTTTCGTAAAAATTAAATATTTTTAAACTTTTTTATGGGACAGTTACAAAAATAATACAGACCCCATTCAGAGAATTCCAATCTACCCACCCTCTAATAACTCAGATCCACCAATTTTAACATTTTGTCACATCTGCCATATATTTACCTATCTTCCTATCTTCTATCTGTATCTTTATCAATCCATTGTCTGAATATCTAATACTCTTTGAACGCTTCATAGCTCCACATACATTTCCTAAGAACAAGAATATTCACTTATGTAACCACCTTAAGTGTAGGTTATCATGTTGGAATTTAACACTGATTGTGGTAGTTATGCTCAGTTGTCAACTTGGCCAGGTGAAGATGCCTAGTTCTGTTACTGTGGACATGAGCCAATGGCATGTGAACCTCATCCGTTGCAGATTACATCTGCAGTCAGCTAGGAGGCGTGCCTGCTGCAATGAATGATGTTTGACTTAATTGGCTGGTGCTTAAATGAGAGCGCTCAGCATAGCACAGCCCAAGCAGCTCAGCATACCTCATCTCAGCACTCACAGCTCAGCCCAGGCCTTTGGAGATGCTGAAAGAAACCACCTCGGGGAAAGTTGTTGGAACCCAGAGGCCTGGAGAGAAGACCAGCAGAGATCACCCTGTGCCTTCTCACGTAAGAAAGAACCTAGTTGAAAGTCAGTTGCCTTTCCTCTGAAGAACTATACATTTTTAACTAAAAAAAAATCCCCTCTTATTGAAAGCCAATCCATCTCTGGTGTGTTGCATTCTAGCTAGCAAACTAGAACACTGATATAAAGTTCACAGTCTATATTACAATTTTTTTTTCATTTTTTTCAATTGACATAATACTTCTCTCTTGTAGTTTTCAGAATTGTCTCATTATCTTTGGCACTCAGTAGTTGAGTATAAATTGCCATGGTATGGGTCTACCTGGGTTTATCTTGTTTGGAGTTTGTTGAGCATTTGGATGTGTATGTTCATGTCTTTTATTAAATTTGAGAAATGTCAGCCATTATTTCTTTGAATATTCTCTCTGCTCCCTTCTTTCTATCTTCTCCTTCTGGAACTCCCACAATGAATTTATTAGTATGTTTGATGGTGTCACACAGGTTCCTCAGGCTCTGTTCACTTTTCTTCATTTTTTTCTTTCTGTTCTTCAGACTGGATGACTTCAATTATCTTATCTTCAAGTTCACAGATTCTTTCTTGTATCAGCTCCAATCTGCTGCTGAACCCTCCAGGGAATTTTGATTTCTGTTACTGTCATCTTAAACTCTGTTAGATTCCTTTTCATATTTTCCACCTCTCTATTGTTACTCTCTTTGTGTTCATTTATTGTTCTCCTAATTTTCTTTAGTTGTTTGTACATATTTACCTTTAGCTCTTTGAGCACATTTTAGCTCTCTAGGCACAGTTTTCTAAAGTGTTTGGGAGTTCCAGGAAGATAGTGGAATAGGATAGGTCAAGTTCGCTCCTACTCCAAGAAACAGCTAAAGAAGGGGCAGGAAGGCCACTGGGATAGTGATTCCAGAACGGAAGTGACTAGGGAAGGTCTTCTACATCACATAGGGAGGACCTGATGGCAAAAGCTAAGGAATCGAGACACAGAGACTCAGAAACCGTCCAGCTAGTGCAAACAACCTAACATGCCCCTTACAAAATGGAAGGCTGGAGCCCTCAGAAGTGCATGGACAGAGAGATGAGGGACAAAGAAATAAGCCAAGCCGCATTTCTTGAACACACTACTCTCACATGCACCGCCTCCACCCAGCGATTCACCTCACACCCCACATACCTGGACACCATCACCTGCACCCCCACCACATTCCAAGTGCACCTGCCCTGACCCCCACCCCCACACTACACGTCCCTGCCCCACATCCCCTTCCTGCGTGCACTCACTCCTGCCCCAGCCCAACTTACCTCTCCCGTACAAGTGCACAGTCTCACCTCACCCTTCCTGAAAACTTCACCCAGCCTCTTGACCCCCACATCCCCCTGCCTAGCCCCTACAGGTGGTCGGCAGCATATCCAGGCTTCAGACACTCACCATCATACCCAGGCTACACCCACCCCCAGCACATACAATGCAACCTCGCCCGGCCCTCCCTGAGTTCTGTGTGTGTATGCATCACATACAGCCTTCCCAAATGCCACATGCATGCGCACACACATTTTCATGCCATGTCTCCCAGCTCTGGGCAAGTCCTGACCTATGCATCTGAGCCACACCTGCCCCCAGCCCATGCAAGTGCATCCCTGGCCTGCTGCCCCTGAGCTCTACACAGGCGCACACCAGGGCCCCACCCCCCAGACCGTGCATGAGCACAGCCACAGCCTCCCCAATGGACAGCCATGCATCTGTGCACCGACCTCTTGACCCTTACACCCCAACCCCCCGCCCCACACATGTGCACACCCTTGCCCCATCCCCCAGTACAAAGCACCCTGCTCCCACATCTGGCAGTTGCTCACATATGCATA